>CAXIVR010000009.1:14788855-14795806 GCA_964035755.1 Teleogryllus oceanicus
ACCACGAAAAACTACGTATTAGAGCAGCCGACCTAATAATATTGTCCTTTGCACAGCGACTGAATTCCACCTACACACTGAGAACTTTCTGAATTACATTGAATGTAAAATACATTAAAGTAATTTTCATGTACGTAAAGTAAATTTAATGAACACGTACAGTAACTTTTATGTACGTATTTAAGTTAAGCAGTAAATACATGGATTTTAGTTTAAGTAGTAAATTTAATGTACACGGTACATAAAAATTCACGTCCAGTAATGTACATGAATTTTAATGTACCATGTACAATAAATTTATATAATGATAAATCGACATTAAATTTAAATACAATAATTCATATAATATTAAATCACCATTAAATTTAAAGTAATTTCTTAGCGTGTAGCTCTACAGCTGTCGGTTAAATCCTCCATCGTGGGAACCCCTACGCCACAAACTCCCGATGGACCTCGGCAACGCTGATGCCTCTGCGGTATCCCGACTGGCAAGGGAGCGGCGCGGGCAGCGGCGTGGGGTGGAGGGGGCGGGGGTGGCGAGAGGCGGCCTCCGCAGCGCAGAAGGCGCGCGCAAACGAGAAAAAGGCGGCGGCGGCTTGTTATTTTTGGCGGCATAGTTGGGGGCCGCCGCCGCCCCCCCCCTGCCTTTGACGCGCGCTGGCCTGGCGCTAATGGCGGCGGCGGCGGCAGGGGCCACCCCGCCGGCGTGCTTGCAAAACGAACCGCAGCTCCTTATAGGCCACGCGCACGCTCCGCCTATGATTCGCTCGCTCCACCTCGCCTTCGCTACCGCCGAGGTTGGAGGTTCCTCTCACTGCGTAAAGTAGTTTTTTGTACACCAGCATTATAAACGACCTTTTCTGTTGCAAAAAACGTTGATAAAAGAGCGTATTACGACACAGATGATGATGACCTATTTGCATTTACGCGACGAATTATTGCATCATCTGACATTCCGCCAATCGCAACGAGAGAACAGTGGGAAGGTAGCTGTGAAAGGAACATCCGACCACAGTTTTCTAGCATATTTGTCAAATACCCGAGACGTCACAAAAAAGTTGTTGCGCAAAATTAAGTTTATTCTCTTTCAATTTCAATTTATAATGCTGTTTTACAAAGGAAATAGCGTATGCAACACGTTTATATTGTTGCTTTATTGCATTTAGTTCAAATTTGAAAACTCGCTGCTAACGTCACTCGTTTTCAAAACATGTGCTCATGCAATAAAGATTAACATTATAAACTAATAGCTTAAACTACTATTTGAAAAAAGTTCCCTTAATATTCTTACATCCCTGAAAGAAGAAGTCCAATGTTATATTATATTTCAAGCCAGTGCAATGCTATCGTAATTTTGCCCAACTGTACAATATATTTCCGAGATTGTATTGAAAATATGTTCAAGTGCGTGTTCTAGAAAAATTGTCAATTGCTGTAGTCATTGCTTCAAAATTTGACAAGAATCTTTTTGATATATGAGAATCCAAATAGTAGGGGGACTGCGATTCAAAAATTTACTAGTGTCCTGCAGTAGCAAACGCGCTGCGAAACAAAACCACACAAATGGTTTTCCAAAACGTATCTCGCACTCACAGTGAATTAAATATTTTAACAAGACCTATCTTCACGAAAACCGCAATAACATAGCTAGTATGTGCATTACACCAGTTCTTTTCATACCAAGAATATCACAATCGAGTTTCATAAAGCAACGCATGAATAGCAATAGCGTGAGTTTAATAGCGTGTGGCGTCTCCTTGATCCTTACTGTCACTTACGCCAACTGGGTCGTAGCAGTAATGTACTGAGAAGGAACATGCGAACGATACATGACAGTACAAGAATGCCCTACAGAATATTTGCATTTTGTAGTCAAAATCGAACCTGTTTCTTAGTGAATATATTTTCCCGAGTTCCTCTCATCAAACTTCTCAGATGTTCCGAGGCCGCATTGTTTTCTTTTTTCTGTTTCTGCGCACTTTGGAAACAAGTGATGTAGCAGATTCCCAAATGCATGCAAGTTCCCAAAAATCATGTAGATGCAACCCGCCTTGCACTTGTGTATGAAGAGATTGCATCGCAGCGTTGCTGTCAGGGGCTGGTCTCGGCGCGGCTGGGCGGGGCCAGGCGAGGCTTTCGAGGGAAACGGTGCTGGGAGGAGGGGTGGAGGTGAGCAGTGACGTGAGGCTTCAAGTGGAGGGTGGGTCGGGGTGGAACAGAGCGGGCAGCGGGGCGGGGCGGGCGGGCGGGGCGGGGCGGGCGAGGTTGAGGCGCGTGGCGGAGCGGGAAGGGGTGGGGTGGGGTGGACCGAGCAGGATTGGGGGTGGAACAGGGCAACTCGGGCGTGGCGGATGTATTAAAAAGTTTACTCCATATGAAACTATAAACAATATACATTCATTTTCCGGCATTTGTAAACTCGAACAGCGCAGCAGAAAGACGGAGTGTGGGAAATCGATATGATTAGAATGAAAATTCAGTAAAAAATAAATTTATGAAGGGACCAAGGATGCTCACCTCAAGCAAAAACAATCCTCTGGATATTTCTGTGCCCCAAACATTATTATTTACTCACTCCATTTATTATTATTAACAACAACAACAACAACAACAACAATAATAATAATAATAATAATAATAATAATAATAACTAAATAGATCTTTTATCGGTTTTGTAATCATCGCTCATCGTTAACTGCACGCGTCAATTCATAGCTCCGTTTAGCACATCGGAAATAGGTTATATTCTCCTTGTATTTATATCCCCTCTGTTCTGTTAGTGGAGGCAGTCAATAACCACAACGACTATTTGTGAATGGAGGTCATTCAATGATAGCCAGAACCACAAGCAATCGCGTTGTGATGACTTTTTTGCGGTTGGTGCAGAGTAACGGTTCAACCTCGGAGTGAGTACGATGAACTTTTCCGACATATTTTATAACAGAATCGTGTACGTTAATTGCAGGCGAAAACTTTCTCGAGGTTAACGAAGTTCAACTTATCACTGTCGTTCAGTTTTCTTATGCCTGTTATCCTTTTTGATATGTCCACAAGAAAAGTCAATAAATCATCTTTTGGATTGAGTAACATTATCTACTTTGAATTCCTGAAAATTAAATTAATGAATAACTGCAGCCGCATTGCAGCAAGATAAATCATCACTTAGGTGCCAGGAAAGGCCCGCGAATGATCCTATCAATGTTACAAACAAAATTGATTGGGTGCAGGTGGTAATAGATGAGGAATTGACACACACACACCACGCACGCACTCGCACGCGCACGCGCACACACGCACACACGCACACACGCACACACGCACACACGCACACACGCACACACGCACACACGCACACACGCACACACGCACACACGCACACACACGCACATGCACACACACGCACACACACACACACACACACACACACGGGTCCAAGGCAATGTAGCCGGAGGCTACTGTCTAGCGAAGTTAACTCTACGCTGTTCTACGAAGCTCCCATTTGGGCTCATGCTTTTGGGATCCAGTAATAACAATATATTTGAATCATTGTATTGTCCCATTTTACTAATCCAATTATAAACATTTTTCGATATATATAAAGTTTCGATGAGAAACATTAGGAGTAAAAGCAGTCAACATGCTTCTCAGTATATTTGACGGTGGCATTAACATGAAATAAAAATGAAAATAAATGAAACGTCAACACAGTGATTGCTTGATGCAGAAACGATATAGTCCATTTGCAAGAAAATCCAGATTAGAAGAAAAGGGAAATGGTGGAAAATCATACCTGTAGTATTTCAGAAATTCCTAATGGAATGAGCTGTTTGAAGAGGTATGATATACTCCCCTCAGAGTAAACAGGAGTATACACAGAACAATCATCGTTGGTACCATAAGTACTGTATTAATTTAGTACAATAAAGAATATTAAAATACTCTTGATTATTAGTAGCCGCTATTCTGGATGATTCTGAAAAATCGTAGAATCGTTTGCCACCTTCGCTCCAATTTGCAGTCAAAACACGGCAAAGACTGAGAAAATCGATCCTTTGAATCTCAAACTCGCCATCGAATTCACTTTCAACTCAATGTGTCGATGAAAATAATCCACGTTTACTCTTCGATTATTTTGATCGACACATTGATTTGTGATATGGTTTTATAAAGCTATTTCGAATACATACACAAGATAGCAATTTTTAAGGACATTCTATGCGCAAGGTTGTGCACAGGTATACCAACCAAATGATTTGTTATTCATTTGCCGGTACTTACATTTGATGGTCTAGGTCGTAGTAGACGATTTCACACTCTCATAGAGTTCCCTTCAGGTGCAGTTTAATTTTTCTTACCTGGAAGAAAAGGAAAACTATAATTTAAAAAACTTGATCATTTTCAACTATATTGCAATACCAAAACAACACTTTTCAATAACCAGTAGATTCTTCGTATGATTCAGATATTTCAACCAGCCAAAATATTTGTCGCATACGAACTTCCGGATTCCGTTTATTTTCTCATATTTCCCTAGTATTTGTAGTAGGTTAGAATGATTACAGTTCATAGTTAGCACATGGTCTGTACTGCTTCCCAATGTTTCACACAAACATACATTTACACGTAAATGTGTATGAATTGGCACTAAATGTGCGTTAAAATTCTAATTAGATTTTAAATTGCAAAATAATACAGAGCAGCCTTCTCTACTCTGCAAAGTAGTTACCGTATTGCTGTGCAGTTTTCCGATTCACGGTTTAAAGAAACAATGTAGATTCTGGATGTTACAATTTTTTGGGATTGATGGCTTGATTGATTGGTTGATTATTTCGTATTTACGGATGCATCAACAACTTTGTTCATTGTCCCCGTAAGTGTAGTACATTCTTTTGATTGATTTTCTCGTGTTTCGTGTTTTGTTCTTGTAAAATGTAAAATTTCAATATAGTAATGGTTTGGAGGATATGTAACAATTTATGTATTAACTATTACATATATATCACAAACGTCAGTATTGCAATAGGGTCCAGTGCATCCGAAGAGGATAATCATGGTGCAACCCATCTCTCACCTAAATTGATCCAACTAGCTTAAGTAAAAATTAGTTTAAAGATGGGGGAAGATTAGTTAAATAGTAAAAACAGGCCTTTACATTTGTCTCATGTTTACGTGCCTCTCTTTACGTTCTAGTGCGGATGATAACTCAGGTATTTTCAAACTTGCTAAAATCTACGAGTACAGTAATAAATTAATCATTATACATAAGATAATATCAATAGAAAATGTATAATTCCATTAAAAATCCATTCAACCGGACACAGAAATACCAAAATACATTGAAATAAACAAGAATAAACTGAATCATATATCTGTTACATGCTGCTAGCACATAGGTTTCTTCGAACACTGAAACATGATTAATTTGTTCTAGAGGTTGAAGATATGTAAAGAAGAAACATTATACCAGAATTGCTTATTTTCTAGTAACGTTATTAGATTAATTTTGGTCAGCTTTATGATAATTACACTAAAATGTAAGCAAGACTTTATATAATGTAAAATTTTCATTATTCCGATATTGTGTCATATTCTTATACAATATTAATTATTAATTCACTTATATTTCATGTATTAAAGTAAATGTACGTCTCTGTGCAATAATACGTACGTTAAGGTTTTGAGAGAAAATCACAAGCCACCTCTCGAAGCATCTACACTTATTACATGATCTTTGGTATAACTTGAAATTAATTTCACACTTTATAATTCTGGCGTATTCTGTGCCGTTACAATATTTAATTCTAATATTGAATAAAATGTCCCAGACAATTCTAGGCAAAATTTACGCCATCCATTTGAAATCTCTAATTTAGAAATTATCCAAAGCGAAAAATACTCTCCTGCAAAATTACCATTTTAAGTCTTGTGACTATTTATCAGGCAATGCTTCATTTAGAAAAGTTTGTTTTATTCCAGGCGTTTTGAAAGCCCTTATTATTACATAGGCGCATTACACGTGTAAAGTCTTCTAATTCATAATTATGTGCAGTAATAATAATATTACTGCCAATAAAACGACACATTGGCAGTGATTTAGCTGAAAACTACTCATATGCATGTACAAGTATTAGTAATTTTGCGCTGGAAACACTATTTTCACTCCACTTGAGACAAGAGAGTAAATCATAACCATTATATTCATTTTATTAATATCTTGATAATTTTCATTCGAATGAAAACGTAGGACATTTTCATAAGAAGTTTAATTTGTTAAACTTTTTTAAAATTTTATTTCTATCTATTCAATTTGTACAATTTTTCAGGGTTCCGAAAGGAAGATATATTACATAACGTTTTTGGCAAGATGGCAGCGATTTACATACTAGGTATGTCATTTTGCCTGTAGTTGAATAACTAATAAATATATTTTTTAAATTACATTATATATTGAGACAATAGTTGTATATAAATTTGAAAAAATTTGGAACATATGTGTGTGTGTGTTACTGTTTGAATTAAGGGTGGAAAATATCTTTTGGAAAACGAGATTTAATGCGAGAATAATTTAAACCTAGTTCGTAGTGTTGAGAAGAGGAGCAGAAGGTAAGATTTTAAAACATTTATCGGTTTAAGATTTTGTCAAAACTTTGCAGGATAATATTAAAAATCCTCAGCACTGTGGTCACAAACCATCCGCACTCCTCGTTCAAATTCTGACGCAACTTCAGTTGTGGTTGTGCGCCGGCTGCAGAAGCAGCACCGCAAATTGAATTCGCCACCGGCAGCGGTAGCTCAGTGCATCAACTGATGCCACTGCAGCGCCTCTCACCGGAGGTCCTAGGTTCCCACTCCCCACGGCGGCAGGATTTTCGACACAGCTCTTCAGCTAGGTCGAATTCAGTCGCTGCCTGGAGGAGAATTCTAGCGGCCGCTGCTCTGATCGGTAGTTTC
>CAXIVR010000009.1:15395906-15648406 GCA_964035755.1 Teleogryllus oceanicus
CTTTATTGCATTCGTACAAATTTGATAACTCGCTCCTAACGTCGCTCGTTTTCAAAACATGTACTCATGCAATAAAGCTTAACATTATAAACTAATTGCATAAACTACTATTATTATCTGTGAATAAAAGTCATTTTATTTACAAGTCAATTTTTTCAGTGAAAAGATATCACAAAAGCAAACATAAATGAAAAAATAATTCCCCTTATTTGTGATTTCTTTTAAGGATACAACTGTTGCACCGAACATACTGAAAGTTAGTTAGTATTATAGTGAAAATCACCAACTTGATAGTATTATAGTGAAAATAAGAGGGGAGAGAAGAACATAATGACCAACTTCTTCTATCATTTCATCTTCCCCACAACAACTAATATGATTCATCAAATAGTAAGCATATTGACAAACATTATATCAAAAAAATACAAAAAGAAAATGTGTTATTCTATGATTTAATTCAACAAAACTTATGCTTATTTCAGTGAGAAACGTTTTTGGAACCACAGTCTCAGAACCTTTCATACATTCTAATAGCAAACTTTATGTTCTAATGAAAATTATATGACTGATTTTACTATATGATCATTGAACATAATTGAATTTAATCACGTTATTCTCCATGCTTTATAGCAGGGGCGTTTATTCCGTGGAAGCATCGCTTCCCCTATCATTTCCAAGGATATCTTACATTTTTACATCGCTTGACTAGTAATTTAGAACCAATTACTAGTAATCCAAGTCAAAACAGTTTAAATTGGGCGCGTCCAATCTTACGTTTATAAAATGAGCACATTATTATTGTCCCCAATAGGTAGGGTAGAGTTTGCCTGTAAAGCTCTTTGGACGCACTGGGCCAACTGTATCCAGCGTCTCATAGGGAATGCTGTAAACAGCAGATATGCTGGCGCGTGGTGGGCGCGCGCGCGTGTGATGAGTTCTACATGTGCTTACCGGTTCAGTGTTTAAATTATCGATTTGTCATCTTATTCTTGTGAATAATAAAAAATCTACCATTTGAAATGTAATTGCTTCCCTAGAAAAAAATTTCACCACACGCCACTGCTTTATAGTGATGTAAATAATGTTGAAACAACTACTTTTGTGACTGAATTGTATAGTAGCAGTACTTGTTTTATAATCAGTTATTTAAAAAAATGAAATAAATTTCATAAATGAGTGTTTTTCACATTCTTAAAAGAACCATTGTTAAAAAGAACTCACCAGCACAGAATGAACAGCTGCATTGTCCATTACATTAATGGATGTTCCTAACAATCAAGGCAAAAATCTTTCATTCGCTTCTGCAACACCTCTGCTGTCATAGTTCCTTAATAGTCATTTAATTCTTTTGACTTTGAGGGAATAATAATTCTGCACGTTTGATGAAACCACCTGTATGCAAGAATCTATCTCTTCCCGTCGTCTAAACGTTTCCTCAAGCAGCTCTGTCTATTTTGATCTTGTCAGGGTCGATAGGCAAAAGCTAAAAGGTAGATTGTTAAAAACAATATATAAAATATCACAAATAAAGCAATATTAAGCCACAATGTAGGTGTTTCAAGCCGGACAAGCAGTATTCATGATAGAAGTAAGTCATTAAATATACTAATCTAACTCCAATTTCACAAATTTAAACATATTTCAGTACATGCAAATCATACCTTGCTCATTCACTTATTTGTCTCATTTCATATCTTTCAATCGTAAAAATGTAGTAGATGTTTTGCTTGCCTTTCGAATATAATCATGTCATGAAGCAGACAAAAGCCTGCCAAATAAACCACTTTCTGTTACCTGAACTCATTTCTGTAGTGAAGTCCAAATATTAACTAAATACAGCATACAGAAAATATTAACTTTTGTCTTGAACATAGTTTCAAAATATTTTCACCCTGTTCTATTACTATATTTTTTTCGTGAACATTTTCCCTTGGCGGAATGACTACACAATCGATGGTTTCACGGCTCTAAGACAAATTAGCCAACGTTTATGAAATAAAAGCGAATAATTTCTGCGTGTTTAATCATCGACCACGCCCCCTGGCACGATTCCTGTGGTGGCAACAGTAACTCTCAAAAAAAAGTCACATGACTGAACGCTCTGTAGTAGAGAAATTACATAGTTTTGAATAATTTAGAATCTGAAGTTATATGCATACCAAGTTCTTGTATGAGTATGGCCAGAATTACACTGTAAAAGATATTTGATATTTATCTTTGATGAAGAACTTTGTGAAAGTTCTTTGAACTTTGACAAACGTATTTCATTTTGTCCAATATTTTATGAAGTTTTGCTCGTGATTTACGATGGTTGACGCACAAATAGCTGTGTTTGTGCTACTTTATGTTTTATAATAACTAATCTATGTTTAATGCTGATGAAGGAAAAAGTAAAAAGGAAACTATTGCGAGTGAGGCCTTAGAATAATGCTATGGTATTCATCCATGGTGAGGTTATGGGTCGCACATTGTGAAGTATTAAAGAACATCGAAATGAAGAATTATTTGAGGATGGATGAGGAAACATTCAATTTTCTTTGTCGTTCCTCCTCCTTTCGAAATTGAGTCCTCTGATTTGGAAGTTTAAAAAAATTATCATTCTGAAGTGGGTATTTTCCAAACCCTTTATTTTCCACTTCTCTGGAAAATGTGTCCTATAAGCGTCAATTCGTTTGGTTTTACTTTTGTAGTTCGGATGGACAGTTTTATATAAACATTCTAATTGCTCGCACTCTGTAATTAAACCTTTGATTGAAGCAATACCCCTATATCGGACGCCATGTTACCAAATGTATGATAAAACTTGGACGCTTCCGACTACATTTTATCCAAGAAATTTTATAAAAGAAATCTTTTATAAAATATTGGCTATTACACTGTCATATTTCTTTTATAAAAGATCTTTTACAATGTAAATATACCGGTTTTTACAGAGTTGGACCTCAAGGTCACTGAAGACCCGTCACCACGGTAGCATTTAGGCACGGTTTTTCGCGTCTTTCTCATTTCTGCTAATATTATAACGCAAACTGTTACCTGATGTTGGACCCGATGTGCAATAGCTCACCTACGACTTTCCACCATGGTCGTCGGGTACGCAACTTCCGAATGTGATAGCATTTTTGAAACAGCGAGTGGCCAGGGTCTTCACTCGTGGGCGGCGACATCGCTGAAATGACAGGACTGTCATTTGTCTGTCAACTGTGGTTGTTATTATTATTATTATTATTATTATTATTATTATTATTATTATTATTATTATTATTATTATTATTATTTGTGTTGTGTGTGTGTGTGTGTGTGTGTGTGTGCGTG
Organism: Teleogryllus oceanicus; assembly: GCA_964035755.1. Classification (NCBI taxonomy): domain Eukaryota; kingdom Metazoa; phylum Arthropoda; class Insecta; order Orthoptera; family Gryllidae; genus Teleogryllus; species Teleogryllus oceanicus. The sequence goes on from CAXIVR010000009.1 coordinate 15,399,222, forward strand.
CGCGTGTGTGTGCGTGCGTGCGTGTGCGCGCGCGGAAGCGGATGCGCTTTCGTGCAGATCAATAATCATAATGATAATTAGGGAACGGACGTTCATGTAAATACACATTTTTACAGGGACAAGATACCTGCAATCACTAACATTTTTGGGACTCAACACGACATTCTGAACTAATTGGAATTATTTTTATTTTACATACTTTTACATATTTTATCTATTGCTACATATTTCGTTACATTTTAATATATTTATAGGTCGAGAATGAACGTTTCACTTGTGATGTTCGAAATATGTTACTTGAAAACTAAGTTAGTTACTGAAATACTTAAAAAAGACACGCAATGTGCTTAATTTAAAGCCAGATAATCGCTATTAATTTTTAAGCTTACCTCCCCCCGCCCTCATCTGCTTCTTGGAAACAGTGTAGTCGGGATCAATGATGAGCGGATGTAGTATGTGAAGTAGAAGGAACTTAAATCACGTGCTTACTCGTGTTTCATTGACCCCCATGCGTAACTCGATAAAAAATTTCAGATTGTCCTATCCCTTTTCTGGAGTTGGGGGGGGGGAGCGTATACTCCCTTCCCCACCCCCTCTGAACGAAAGTATTATATGTTTCGGGTGAAACTAGAGATTAATTGCTTCTGTAGATGTAAAACTTTCATTCAGCCTCTCTGAATCCATTTCAAAATCTGATTGGCAATGTACTCTGCTTGGAAAACGTTTGAAGAATGGAATTATTAACATTATAACGAATTTTTATTTCACGTATTTTCTATTTTTTTCTTACATATTTTTGAAAAAATAAGCACATATTTATGTTCATATTTTGCTTTTTTTTCTTTTTTCTTTTTTTTTTAAATAAAGACCGTTCTTAATGGTAATCAAATTTTTAAAATAATAATTTCTTTTCACATTGTTTGGATTGAATGGATTTTGGTTTTGCGGCCACCAAAGATTTCTAATGCAATTTCAATGTGGCCTTAAGGGAGACAAGTAGGTGTATCGAAACCCCTTCCCCCATGTGTACAGAGAAAATGAAATTGACCCCTAAATATTTGGTGACAAAACACATTTTAGTTATTTTTAAAAACAAAACAATGAAATCAATAAATATGACACATTGAAAATGTAATATGAAAGTTATTTTTTAATATCATTTTCAAAAATACACACTTTAAACATATAAATACGCACTTTTTAATTATTAATTACAATTCCACATGTAGCACTTTAAACACAAGGGCAGGATTAAAATGTTATTGGTCCCTCAGTATGACAAAACCTTGGTTCCCCTAAAAATACTGAACATATTTAATTAAAATTATGGAAAACACCAGTATAACTTGTGCAATTTAGAAAATTTATATAAATATATTTTTAAATATTGTCAATTATTTCAGTGTTGAAAAAAGTTAATACGTGCTCGAAGAACATTAGCTTGCTTATTCATTAATCCACAGTCTACTTACAAAAGATAAGTCTTGTTTAAAAACACAACACCATCAAAGACAATTCAAAGCTGAGTGGGATAGAATAAATCCCTAATTATATTTTTCTTTCCTTGTGCAAAAACATGTAAATTGTAAACATGAACATGTCGTGTAAAATTTTCATTGCAGTTGTAATCAAATTTTAGTACAATTTGTCTCAAAAATTTGCCACGAATTGTCAATCAATACTTTCACAAAGAAGTGTTAATACATTTGACACATCTTTGGGCACCATCACATATTTCCAAGAAGGTATAAAGGCACATCTAACAAAATTTTCCTGATTAAAATTATGCTTTGTGACTTAATTGTTCATTTAAATACTTTGTATTTAGTGTAGTATATTAATGTAAAATTATGTATAAACATTGTATAACAATTACATGTACATTAAAATTAAAACATGAAATTAGTTATGATTACTCTTGCTGGGCACATATTTGATTGCACCTACTTACAGCACCCAAGGGCATAAGGGAATTGGCAAAACCTTGTTTTAAAAGAATTTACAATTTTTAGTTATGAATTTCCTGATCTAAAATAAATATGCTGCAAAAGCACTGCTGAGTCTCAGGATGCAAAAATGGAACTTGATATACTCTGCATAACTTACCTGGATCGAAAGGATCATGGTTAAAAGGGTAATATGAAAGCAGTTGAATGATGTTCTCTTACAGAGGGAATTGTGAGAGGGAGTTTTCAGAGGGAAATGTGAAAAGACAGTCAAGTCAAGTTAACATCTAGTTAATTAGTAAGAAGGTAAATCTGAATCAAATAAAATTAGGTAAAAAATAAAATTGTGTATCACGGGCATTAACTGGTTCTAATGATCACAGGTAACAAAAAGCCCTCCGGCATTTTGTTGCTGCTCAATCATTCGAAACCTTATAATGGCCTTGATGCATAAATAACTATTTTCTTTAAACTTACAATAGTTTTTGTTTCTCTAAATATTTTTGGAAATACAAGGTTTTACCATCTAAATAATGATTTAATTACACACTTTTCTGCACTTCAAGAAGCTTAAGTAATAGTACCATTAAGAGACACAAACACACAACCTGACATGTCAAAAAACTTGATTTTACAGAAAATGTTTTTAAAATTTTGTTTGCCGAAATAAATATTTTACTTTCAATAACAAGGCAAGATCACTAAAGTGTTTCACACCATCCTCTTTGTTGCTGACACAACACTGAAAAATTCCATCAGACAACAAAAATAACAATTACCAAATAAACAAAATCAACTTATTGACATCTTAGGTTCTGCCTTAATACTACAGAATTAATAACTCATATCTTTAATAAATAAAATTAAAATATTCATGTTATGAATAGGTACTAAAATTTTTAATATATGCAAGAAATAAATAAATGTATTTCTTCAGCTTCAAAACAAAAAAATATGTATAAATGGAAAACCAAAAATAGAATTTTCACTTGCAAACACAAGAATTTATAACCTTCAATGTTTATAAGCAGTATGGCTCCTTTCACTAATTTTCCTTTCTATTTATAACTACTATTGTTCATGGTCATATTGTTCTTCATATTTTGTACTGATTTTTGCAATACAACATACAACAGTAACTGAATATGTAATATTCTCTATTCTATACTTTATTTTGGTTTGGTCCTTGAACTATCCATAACATGAAAGTTTCCCCATTATAAAAATATATAACATGATGGCATTTTGGAAATATACCTTATAAATATAATAATACCTTACAGAAATACGACAATGTAGTCTGAAGCAAATAATGCACTCCAAACAAGCCTAGTGCAAGCCTCAAGTACGGTAAGTGGGAAATTTTTAAATTAATATGGCATGAGCAAATGAAAAAGTATCTGCAATCAAATTTAATTAAAATTTTAAACATTTAGAGTCAGTTGTTTGGAATATACTTTAGGCCAGACAATTTCCGCCTACAGATGGAGCTGAAAGCAGCAAGCACTATTTCTATAGTTTGAGAGCCACAAAGGGTGGTTGATGAACTTTTCCACACACCAATGAAATAAATCATGGAGGTTCATGGCTTCACAAAACTGAGGAGCGGCGGCGATGGTGTAGCGGTCAGCGTATCGGACTGCTATACCCAAGTTTGCGGGTTCAAACCCGATCGAAGCCGTGGATTTTTAAGGGCGAAAAATCCTTCAGTACGCCTTCCTTCGGAGGAAGTAAAGCCGGCTGTCCCATGTTAGTACATTTACTGCATGTAAAAGATCCTCAAGCCTAAATGACGCCTCTGAGCTAAATTCAAATCGCCTGTTTCGTCGCCCAATAATACCTTCTTTCTCCCATGTTGGTGAAAGGAGTGTAACGAAATTTGCGTGGTCAGACGGAAGAGCAGGCCTCATGGCCTGAGTCTCGCCACGTAAAATAAGGCAAATTCAATTCAATTCAATTCAGGAGCGTTGGTCACACTCAAGAGGTCTCAGATAATTGGCAAGGAGATACTGATGTACAATACAGAATTAGAACACAAGGAACTGAATTTTTTCAGCATTTGTTCTGCAGCCCATGTTTGGCAAAATCTGCTTTTCATTTTTAATTCAACTCAAACATTAGTCTTCAAGAGACACTGCCATGGGCATAGTGATGTGAAATGAGCAAAATGGCTCTATGTTTCAGGTTGTTTGAATCAGCAGAGTTTTAATGAAGGATTCTGTTTCTCATCTTGAGTTTTATATTTTTGTAGATGTTTCAGAAAGTTAAGTTCATACAAAATACAATAGAAGCTGGGAACTTCACTTCCTGAATTCTCACTTGATATAGACACAATGAAACCCTTAATGATTCTAATATCTACATCAAATATATTATTTGAACATTAATTCACTAAAGCAAACTTACAAAGTAAAACGTTTACAAGGTACAGACGGGGGGTCGGTCGGGTTAAAAACACTCATTCTTCATGTGAGCAAAACACACAATTCTGCATTGCAAAAGGCTTTCTGTGTCACATAGATTGTCAAACATATTACAAACAGACAAATTAAAATTTTAAAAAAAAATTAAAGTTAACATAAAATTATACAAAATGCATTACTTTTATACATATTTTCTTGATATTATTTACATAATGAATATAATAAAAGTATAATTATAATAGGACTTGTTAATGTATATAAAAAATATTAGTACGTTTATTCCTGGGCAATAAAATGCCCAAAGGCAAACAAGTTGAAAAAACTGAATATTTTTATCTTAATTCAGGTACTATCTGATCACAGGAGCATTTATTTAGTTTAGTAAACATTAATCATATAAAAGTTAGAATTTGTTTAGTAAACATTTAGAGCAAAAACTTGTATCAAAAATTAAAATTAAATATTATTGCACTCGCAGATATAGCCTATGCTGAAGCAGTGTTTTTCAAACGAATGGATGTTCTTGCAATGGTCTCTACAAATGTAGTGCACTAAACGAAAATCAATTGTATCAATCAATTTTAAATTAATAAGATTACATTTTTCACTATCATTGTATAAATGAAGCATCAGGTGTAGATAACGGCATTTGACATTTTGGAGGAATCGATATTAGCCATTATGAATATCCTTTATAAGGCAAATGTTGAGTTCATCCAATATGTCAAGATGCCATTATTTACACATAAATGCATCAAGTATGAATTAAAGTAGTATGCAAGAAGTCCAAGTCTTGGCCAGTCCAAATCTCATAGGGATCAGTCCAAATAAATAAAATGAATTTGATTTCACGATATCTAGATAATCTTGATTGGAGATATTTTGAAGTTCTCTAATTTGATGAACCAAGGAACTATAATTATCATCTTCTAGAATATCAGGAATGGATTTTCTGTTTTTATTCAAAGTATTTACAATACAAGTAAAATCATCATAATTGCACTGTTTTAATTTTCCTATTATATTATTATCACCTCTGTGGGCTTCTTTGAAAAGATTATCTATTAACTCAAGCAGATTAACTGTCTTTTCTTCACTAAGAAGATCAATCGGTGAATTACCTTCTGTATTTGTAATATTATAAACTCCTCCATTTTTTAACAAAATTTTAACAACTTCAAAGTTAGCAGCAACATGTAATGCTGTGTTCCCAGAAAATGTATTTTGTTTGTTGATGAAAGAGTCTAACAAGCTGTTACTGTTTTCTCTCACATACTGTATTAATATTTCAACAACTTCTGAATCACCATTACTTGATGCAAGATGCAAAGGGGTATTACCATCAAAAGAAATATTAACACAACTTGCTCCTTTAGTCAAAAGAAAATGCACAATACTTTTTTGAGAATTAATAACTGCATAATGCAAAAGAGTGTTTCCTTCAGAATCTCTAGCATCAATATCACATTTATCAGCTAATATATGTTCAAGAGCTTCTAGATCACCCCCTTCAACGAACTTAACTAGGGTTCTGTGTAGAATGTTCACACCCAAAAATGACTCTACTCTAGAGTCATTTACATTACTTCTTTTCACTTCCAGCCCAAGAGTTTTCAGAACAGTAAAATAGCCTTTTACAGACATTTCATATAGTTTTTCATGTTTAATGAAATACTGTTGTATCATCGTCAATCGCATAGAGTGCAAGTCTGAAAGGCGTGTGTGAATATAATGAATCTTTTTATGAACTTCTCTAATTTCAACTTCATGTTTATCCAGAGTAAAGTATTTTAAGATGCGAGAATCTTCAAGATTTCTACTACTTTTTAAGGTATTTATCAAAAAGTGTGCAAAACCATGTTGCTTGTTTATTACTGCCAATTGACTGAGAGTTTTACCTTCATGGTTTCGTGCATTTGCAATAGCTGTAAATTTACCAGAGTCTAAATGTGATAAAATCTCAATTAGCTGAGGATTTCCATTACATACAGCTTCAAAAATATGGTTTAGTAACATAAAAAAATTTACTGCTTCCTGATCTTCTGATAAATCGATTGGTAATCGACCAGCATTGTCTGCAGCATTATAAATGGCACCATACTTTAAAAGAGCTGTCATAATTCTGACATCTGCAGCCACATGCAGAGCAGTGATTCCCAAATGATTTTTTGTATTTACTAAGTCATATAATTTTCTTGCATTTACTAGTTTCATAAATTGCAATAAAATTTTCACAATTTCAAAGTGACCTTTAGAAGAGGCTACATGTAAAGCTGTATTGCCTGTATTAGATGTAACTAAACAATCTGCTCCATTATCTAATAAGAAAGAAATTATATAATTTTGTTCATTATTAGCAGCATAATGGAGAGCTGTTCTTCCATTAGAGTCTTGGGAATTAACATCAAATCCTTTAGCTAAAAAATGTTTAAGAATATACTCTTCTCCTTCACTGGCTGCAATATGAAAATTATTTCCAAAAAGTTTACGACTCACTCCAAAATCATCACCAGGCTCCTCTGTGAGGAGTTCTCGAAGTTCAAGAAAAATGAAACGGAATTTTTGTGGCTGTACTAGCAATAGTTTTTTGTAGACTTTCACAGCCTGATCAAAAATGTGTTGGCCCAGAATCATGAATCTTTCAGCTTTACGCAAAATATGAAATGGATCTGAAGGATCTTGACCCATGATAAACTTGCATAAATCACCAGAAGTTTTTATTTCCGTTAAATGAGCATCATTCAAGCCCATATCATTGGAAAATTCAACATAGTTGTTATGATCATTAATTTTATGATGATGAGATATTTCCATCAATGCATTCACTATGTGATGATGGTTTCTTAACATTGCAATTTGGTTGAGGGTTTTGCATTCTGCATTTTGTGTGCTTGTTATTAAAATAAACATATCACGATCCATCTGCAACAGTGTATTAATAATTTCAGAGTTTCCCACATAAACGTCCTCAAAGCTTTCTTCCAATAACATAAATATTCTAATTATTGCTGGGTCTGAAGCTATGTCAATGGGTTTTTTACCTTCTTTGTTAGTCTTGTTAAACATTGCTCCACATTTCAACAAAGCCTTTACTATTTTAATATTTGTTGTCACATGTAAGGCTGTAGAACAAGTAGAAAATGTTGCTGCATTAACAAACTCTGGTAATTTACTCTCATTAAACTTCTTCACATGTTGCAATAAAATTTCAACAATATCTTCATAACTTTTTAGAGAAGCAATGTGTAAAGGGGTATTGCCTTTCTTTGTCACAATTGTACAATCTGCTTTATTCTCCAATAGGAAAGAAACAATTAAATTTTGGGAACAATCAACAGCATAATGTAGCAATGTCCTTCCTTCATAATCTGTCTTATTTACATCAAGACCTTTCATCAACATATCTTCAATAATATTTTTGTCATTCTTTATAACACCTTGCTTTGCACGATCAAGAGGAGACAGTTCTGTCCTTGTATCAATACCAGCAAATGCACAAACCATTTCAATTGAATGCAGCTTTTTCACAACACTTAAAACATCAGGATGCCAAGGACTTAGCAAAATTTGCCTGTACTTCAGGATTTCTCTGTACATTTTTAGGGCTTTTGGGAAATTATGCTTTCCTCCTAAGAATACATCGGCTATGTCACACCAAGTTTGCAAAGTCATGATGTTATTTAATCCTAGATTACTTTTCTGTGCATTAAAAATGTAATCAAGCATTTCAAGAGCAGCATCATGATTCTGTAATTTCAAATGAATTTGTGCCATTCTACGTAATGTATTCAAAGTAACAGAATGTGTTGGTCCTAGAATGTTTTTTCTTTTCTCATAAACAATCTTATAAATGTCCATTGCATCATCCAATTTACCTTGATTGCCTAGTACAATAGCTATATTATTAAAAGCAGATAATGTGCTGTGATGATTGAAACCCAAAATTTTTTTGCTCTTTTCAAAAATATCTTTATTGATTATCAATGCTGCTTCATACTTTTTAAGTCCAATCAAGGCCAGTCCCATATGAATTTGTGAATTTAACACTTCTGGGTGATTTACTCCTAACATTTCTTCTTGTTTCTGGCACACTTCTTTCAATATATGTAGAGCTTCTTTGTTATTATTTTGCCTATGAAGTGTTAAAGCAATATGTCCTTTAGTGTTTATGGTCTTTATATTATCCGGACCCAAATTTTTTTTTTTTTCATATACATCTCTGAGAATATCCAAAGCTTTTGTATAATCTTGAAGTTTATAGTATATCATTGCTATCTCCACTTGTGTATTTAATGAACATGGATTATCAGGACCCAATAGACAATTTTGTTTCTTTAGAACATCCTGAAAGACCTTTAAGGCTTCTTAAATTCCTTCAATTTTTTGCCTTTCATTGTAAGAAGAAATATATCACCCTGAATAATTGCTTCCAATCTACCTATTAAAGGAAAATCTGAATCGATTGCACTGACAAGCAGGGTTTTACCTTTTTTGTCTTTACTGTTCATGATAATTTTCATGGTTTTCAAATCTGTGGTTTTCAAATCATTAAGAACTTTTGTATTGCCATTCTTAACTTTTGTAAATACTGTATTTATTTTTTCCAGTAATTTAATTATTTTTCCATTGACAGCAATGTTGCAAGGTGTTTGATGATTGGCATTAATCACATTGTACTTACTTCCATGCATTAACAATAACTCCACAATTTCCAAATGTGAAAGCTCCACAGCACGATGCAATGGGGTCCAGCCATTTTTGCCAACAACATTAGGATCTGCCTCATTCTGCAAAAGAACCCTGACAAGTTCCACATGACCCTTACAAACAGCATAGTAAAGTGGTGTCATATTACAAGTATTTTTCACGTTTACTATTCCCCCTGCTCTTATGCTGTGGCGAACTTTCTCGCAATTAATGGTTCTCACCCCGTCAAATAATTTTCCTACTGATTCAAACAATCTACAAATATCAGTTCTCCGAGACATCATTAAAGGAGTTTGGAATTTATTATCAGTAACATCATAATAAGCTCCACTTTGTAACAGAATCAAAATCATTTCTTTAAAACCAAACAAGGATGCTGTGTGTATAGGTTTTGAACCATTGGCATCAGATGCATTTATTTCAATATTTCTGTCAACCAGATATTTCACCACATCAATTTGGCCAGACACAGCAGCAAAGTGTAATAAATTTTGATTAGCTGCTCCGCAAACATTAATGTCCACTTGAATAGAAAGATAGAAATCCATAACTTGAACATGGCCTCCTCTAGCTGCAATATGAATAGGCATAGAACCAAAAGAATTCTTGGCATAAACATTGGCTCCACTTTCTTTTAGGAATTTTGTTATTTCTAGATGCCCATGTTGGGCAGCAATATGTAATAATGTATAACCGTCATTTCCTTTTGCATTGATATCTACAATTTCTAATTTAGATAAATATTCCACAATATTTACATTATTATAAGCTACTGCAAATTCTATGCATGTTCGATTCTCACTATCTTTTAGACTTACATCAGCTTCTGCATTTACAAAAACTTTGACTATGTCAATATATCCCAGAATTGATGCTACATGGAGTGAAGTAATGCCTCCATATGATTGAACATCAATTTTTGCTTTTTTACAAAGAAGCATTTGTACAATGTCTGTATAACCTGCTGCTGTTGCAACATGTAAAGGAGTTATTTTTTCACTTTCACACACAAAATTAACATCTACTCCTTTACTCAACAATATTTTAACTATACTTCTATAACCTTTACTTATTGCAGAACATAACAATGTCATCTCATTATCAACCATCATGTTAAGATCAAATTGCTTATTTCTATTCAATAACATTAAAACAATTTCTGTGAACCCTAAATTTACAGAATTATCAAATTATTTTTTAACAAGGAAACTATTTCTTTATTGTTGTTCTTAACTGCAATACTCAAAGGTGAATAAGCATTGATATCTAACACATTTGTGTGTGCCCCTTTATCTAGTAATCTTTGCACAGTTTCTCTGTGGTTACCTTTCACAGCTAAATGTAAAGGTGTTTCATTCTTCACGTTTGTAACATTAATGTCAGCACTCGCATCCATTAAAGAAGTGAGAATTCTAGTTTCCCCACAACGCGCTGCGTAATGTAAGGGAGTAAAACCACTTATGTCTTTGACATGCAATTGTGCTGCTTGAGTAAACAAATATTCTGCAACTTCCCACTTGCCATTAATTACAGCATAATGTAATGGAGTTCTATTTTTTGTGTCTTTTACATTAACAAATCCACCATTTTCAATGAGTGTTTTAGTTATATTTATCAAACCTTTCTCACAGCTTATATGAAGAGGTGACATATTTTTACTATTGACAGAGTTAATGGAAGCTCCGAACATCAGTAGTTTCTTCACAGTTTCACTTTGATTATTGAAAACCGCTAGAAGCAGTGGTGTCATGTTTTCTTTGGTTCTATCATTCACTTCTGCACCAAACTTTAATAATAATTCTACAACAGACTTATGCCCATTTTGGAAACTTTTATGCAAAGCTGAATAGCCATCATTATCTTTGACATTAATCGATGCAGAATTATGTAATAATATCTGAACTGCATCATAGTGACCTTCTGAAGCTGCAAGATGCAATGCAGTAAATCCTTCTGTTGTAAGAGAATCAATACATGCTCCTACTGATAATAAACTTTGCAAAATATCCCCATCACCTCCAAATGCAGCAAAAGCCAAAGGACTATCATAGGTAGAACCAAAAGTATTCACACATGCCCCATTTTGCAAAAGCAAATCTACGATCTTTTTATGTCCAAATTCTACAGCATCACACAATGGAGTGGAACCAACTCTACAAACAGCATTGACATTTCCTCCAGCAGAAATCAATTCCTCCACAACACTGAAATGACCATAGACTGTTGCTAAATGTAAAGGAATAGCACCTTGATCAGTTTTACTATTCACTTCAGCACCATTTCTAAGACAAAATTTTGTAAGATCTAAATGACCATTTTCTGCTGCTAAATGGAGCAAAGTAAACCCACATAATATTTTTGGGGTATCTATATTAGTCTCTTTTCCCAAAAGAAGGGAAACAATATCCTTATGATTATTCTTGGCAGCATAAAAGATAGGTGTTACACCTTCGATATCGGTTGCATTTATATTAGCATTATTAATTACTAGCACTTGAACTATATCATATATTTTAAATTTTTCCAAAATTTTTTGGTTTATCTCACAGCAACATGCAGAGGGCTTTGTCCATCCTCATCTTTCTTCTCAAAACCAATATTCTGATCTACAACAAATTTTATTACATCCAAATTGGGGCTCCTTGCAGCAAAGTGTAATGCAGTTTGCAAATTGGAATCTCGTGCTTGAATATCTGCTCCATTTTTAATGCATCTTTGGATCTCTTCCCATTTCCCACTCTCCAAAGCTTGAAATAATTGTTGTTGGTGAGTTAATATAATTAAATCTTGCTCTAATTTCGTCTTTAAGAACAATCCTTCATTCTTAGTTATTTTTCCAATTCTTCTTTTGTCAGTTACACAATATTTAGAAAATAACACAGCATTAAGTAAAATAGTTCTTGAAGAATTAACGGAGAAAACTTCACTCACTGCATTTCCATGAGCTAAATGGTTTCGCAAACTTTTACCCATTAATAATGGACAATTATTGTCCAAAAGATATTTATTTTCATTCAAACAATTGCTAGAATCCCCTAAAATAGATAAAATATCCAAAAGAAGCATTTCAATTATTAGTAAAGTTTCATTATTTTCACAGGACTGAAGATCTTTATAAAAATCATTTCTAGCCACTTTATTCTGCAGAACATCCTTCAACATCTGCACTCTTTCTTGGAGATAAGGCTTTAATTTACCTGCTTTCAGTTCTGATTTAAAATCAAGAAAATTATTTCCGTATTTGTTTATGCTTGTCTGCCAACATAAATCATCTACCCACTTAATATTTCTTTGCTCGAATTCCACAAAATGAGAAACTAATCCCAACACTGTAGCCATCTGTTGTTTTGTTTCATCATCTAAAGTTGAAGAAAAATGATCATAAATCTCAAACAACAATGAAGTAATTTTTTGAAAACTATTTTTTTTTGGCATAGAAATCTTTCTTAGTAAGTCTTTTGCTCTTTTTTTACAACAAAGAACTGAATTTATAGTTATATGCCCATTCTTCCAATTGTTGTAAAGACTATGAAGTAATCCTCGACCCTGAGCATACATTGCTTTCAAATTCAAATTGTTTTTTTCAAAATCTATAAGCTGATCAACCTCTCTAAAAAGTTCTTTCTCATACAGAGATTTATTACTGAATTTCTTGTTAATTTTCTTAGTTAATTCTTCAAGCCAACAAACCACATCGTTTTCACTTTCAGGAGACAATATGAAAGGTTGAACAAACTGAAAAGTATTTGTTGAGCTAAATGCTTCTACAATTTCTGTAATTTCTTTTGAAGATTCACTGTCCACCAACTTTTTTAATTGTGTTTCAACTATCTTCAATTTACAGTCTTCCAATATGTCAGTGATTATCATATTTATATTTTTAATATCATTCTGAATATTTGAAAAATAATCATCATCCACACACCTTTGAATCTCATTTCTCTTTTCAAGTGAATAAGCATGTGAAAATGAATTTCGAATGTCAGAAAATATCTGTCTCACATTTTGAGGAAATAAATTAAAAGCAAGTTCACCAGTCTCATCACATAATTTTGGAGATCCCAAAGTATTCTTCAAATGTTCACCAACCACTTGCAAGCTTCTCATTATAAGAAATTGACCTTCCTTTTCCTTACTGTTAGCGGACTCTGTCAGAACTGCATACTTACGGATTGTTTCCATAGAATGAATATCTCTTATTACTTTATAGTCCTTACACAACTCAGCAAATATTTCACAACTGTTGCTAATTTTTAATACAGCTTCCTCACGCTTCAGTTTAGGAAATTCATTAATTTTTTTATTAGTTTCTGTTTTTGATAAACTTCCTTTTATATCTCTGAGGTGTTTTGCAAATGTTTCCAAATAAGTAAGTAGTTTTTGTTTGCTCAACACAGACTTGTATACAAACTTAATTTCTTCATGACTCTGATGTCCCACAACAAATGCAATTAAACAGAATTCTATTTCTTCCCATGGCAATACATCATAGGTACATTTTAACTGTTGTTTTAAAAAATGAACAATTTTCACAATAAATTTTGACACGTGAAGGAATTTTTCATCAACATCTGATAGTGCATATTCTTTTCTTAATAAATTCACATATTCAAAAAAGAATTCAATTCGTTCACTAATATTATCACGTGTTTCATTTGGAGACTCCCCAGGATCAGAAAAGAAACGAAGATTTACTAATTTATCTGCTACAAAAATGTCCATTGTATCTGACAGCAAAACATGTTTCAATTTCAACTCCTCATAAGCCTTGGACAGAATTTCATCTAATAGTGCAGAATTTTTTTCAAAGTAATCACTTGGCCATTTCATTAACATTTCCAGAAGTTCAATATTATTTGAGCGAATGGCATAATAGAAAGCATTATGTTTTTCTTCATCTTCATCATCTGGAGCAATTTTTCTGCTAATATGGGGTAAATTAACCAATATTGTATTACAGCCCCTCCAAAACAAATATTTCAAAACCCTAATGCAACTGCTTTTGCACACTAAAATTATAAGGTTTGTTGCTCTGAAAGGATTGTTACAATCATCACAGAAATTCTGTAATACTTTTGGACCATGAAGGGTTTTCAGATAGTTAATACAGGATTCAAGAGTTTCTAAACTGTCAATGTCTGACTCAAGAACTGCTTTTTTAACATCTGTTAAGATTTTCATAAACAAAGGACCAATTTCTAGATTCAAATATTTAGAATATCGCTTCCGAAAATCCTGTGGAGGGCAATTGCTACGAAATTTGTCACTGCCAAATTCATCAATTTGTTTGCCTCGTTTCTTAGGTGTAGTCATTATCACCAACTACAACATTAACAGCAACTTAGGTGTAGTTATCAGTAACCATCAACAAAATGCAACAATGTGTAATTATCACAAACAGCTATAAGTACCTATAATCTATGAGATAATACCGTATAAATAACTTGATTTCAAAATGTATCGGAAGTAATGCAAGTTATTAATCAAAGATACAATAAAATTAAACTGTAATTATAAATTACCTATAACATAATTTTCCAGTGTCATGTCAAAATATTTTAGGTTACATATTGAGTTTGAAAATTTTGGAATTATTGTTCAAATTCTTTATAAGCTGCCTGTGGCCACATACACTAATTTCTACCTGTTAAAAAGTGTATTCAATAATAGTTTTATTTTATGCTTATGAGCAAATAACACGTTTTGTTTTCGCTTATAAATGTAATAATTATTTTTGAAAATGCGTATTCAGGATTCCGACCCCTTTACAATTACGAAGTACAGCTTCTTGGCAGGTTTCGGACGAGAGTCATTCGCACAATCAGAACCAACATTAGTTTCTCATCTCTTGGGTCGAACAGAACACGAGATCCAATGTTGCATTCATATTGGTTCATTTTTTGCTTGTCACGTAGGAAATTCTTAGTGTCTATCTCCCAAGCGCCCAGTAAACGCCTAGTGTTTTACAGCTGGCTGATACGTAGCAAGCATTGTGGTTTTGTCACGATGTTCATGATGTCGTGGTGAACAGGTGCGGGCATCAAAGTCGATTTAAGTCACGATCCTTGCATCATGCATGCAGTGCACTTTGATTTGCTCCCCGACTTGTTCCACGAACTGGTTATATCATAGCCCATAGAAAAATAAAGTAGGTAAACTGTGATCATAGCCGATCATAGCCCATGTACGGTGGGCTGGGCACTGGGCAATGGGTAATATCCGCGCCAAAGAGTATATCCGCGCAAGTTCTCTCGACCGATGGAGTGAAGAAATGTGTGTAGAGTGGGGGATGTTCAGCAGAGGCGGGATTCAGGGGGGGGAGCAACTGACCCCCCAATGTTGGCCCAAATTTTTAAAAACATTTCGTTTCGCGATCTTTAAATTTATATAATCAGCCATTTACCTTTTGTATTTTGAGAAGAAATTTAATAATAATTAAACGAACAATAATTTTATTAACCCGTCAAAGCCCAAACGTAAAATAAATAAGTTTTAAATATTTTTCTGCTTAGAATATGTCAATTAACAATGAATAACATGATTTCCATTGACATTAGTGAAATGATACGAAAATAAAAATATATAGTGGTGTCACCTAGAGGTGATATTGGGCACTACAAATACAGGTCATGGTGGAACCATGATACAGGTTACCAGAAAATCAGTCCTGTTTTAGAAAAACAATACCGAAAAGAAAATCTGTACCATCCGTAGCATCCTGTACTGTCGCTCGGGTAACGAAGGCCGCGGATCGGCCGCCAACGGCTTTATTGAAGCACTGCTGCAGGTGTAAACTGGGGCGTCACGTAAATGGAAGGTTTTGTCGCGATACGAGAGGTCCAAGTAGTTGGTGAGGTACTCTAGATGGCTGCACCCAGAGAGTATACTAATTGTATAATGGCTGCACCCGCGCTATTTTCGTCATTTGATATCTGACGTCACTCGGGGACTATCTGCGAACATACGAGAAGGAGCGAAAATTTACGAATGATTAACAATGTTTCGAAAATTCAGCCAATCGCAGCCAATACTCGTATCTCTTCCATCGTACCCTTTGAGTTTGAGACGGGCCCTGAAGACATTTTGGAAAGAAAGGGTGCCGAAAGAGAGTGTTTCCCAAAGAAAAGGTGGTGGTTTCTGTTCCGCTTCGTACAGAAGAAGCCAAAAAATGTCAAAAGGCCCCTAGCCAGTACGTATGTTTTCAAATATTAGTGTGACAAAAATTGTTATTACTGAGAAGACGAAACTAACATAATTTACCGTTATGAATTCATGATGTCTTTGCCCCATTACATTTTTAAAAATGTAAGGAATGCACGTTTTATCGTAAATATTTTATAGTAACTATAATTCGTAGTGTGTGATATGTGGCAGTTATATATAAATATTAATAAACTAAATTGTTTCAACTTGCAATACATTTCAAATTTCTTGATATCCACTACATTTCAATAATGTGATAATAAATTTCAAAATTAAAATCTATAGTATGTATGGAGTTGTTAAAATGAAATATGTGAATTAATATTTAGGTTGAATTGATTGATGCAAAAAATTGAAGGATTTTGTTTCATGTCATAGTAATGTCATGAATTGTAAATTGATTATAAAACATTAATATAATTTTTTTCCTTTTGCAGAAATACATGTGTGTGGTCATGGTCCCCAATCCATATCTGGAAGGGGACTTCATTTCCTCCACATACCGCAAAAATTTTCAATCAGCACCGTTACTAATAACTGGCTGTCATTTCTGCATCTCCCAACAATATCAAAATGGCCTAATGATAATTGGAAAAGGGTCACGTTTTGCTCTCATCATTTTCAAGAGAGTGACTACAACCGAAGACACGAAGAACAGTTCCTTGTACATTTAGTGGCTGAGACTGTTCCTTCCAAAAGTAAGTTTTCAAGTCATGAAATAAAATTATTTTAAGGAGAGAGAGAGAGAAAAAATTGCAATTTATGCTCTGTGCTGTAAGATACCGCTGCAACCATCTTTTTTTTAAAAAAAATTAATATACATAATTGCAACAATGGAGAATTTTTATCATAAATAAGTTTACTTCCAAAATGGAACAATGCTTTAGTGAATAGAATACAGAAACGTATCATTTCTTTCTTATTACAACAGTATTGCTAACCTTTCTTGTCATGCTAATATATCTGCTGAGCAAAACTTATAATTCAAAATCCATGGATCAAACTTACAAACGTCATTATTTCTTAATTGCAGATCCACCAAGTAGTCCAGGTGCCTTCGGGGAAATCATCTCAACTCGATATGGGAGTACCCATTCAGGTAAATTATTATTTAATTATCTTTAATTTCTTTTCAAACAACATACCATTCCCATTGAACATTTCAAATTTATTTCATATATCAAATTAATTTTTCTAATGGCTTTTACTATACAATTGATACTATAATTTTTCCAGGTGACTTAATAGTGGAAGATGCAGAAGGTCATTTACAAATGGATACATTTGAAGAGGAAAGTCATGGCACCAACAGTAGTCAGGTACAATCTTCTTTGGGTACACCAGACACACAACTGGGAGTTTTTTTTTTTTTCAAATTTAAGTTTGGCTCTAGAAAACACAATTTGAAAAGATTAATGGGTTATCATAAAGGACAAATTATTTCCCCTCACAGTTTCGCAAACATTTCAGGTAGCAAAATATTTTAAAGATAAATATTTGAGGCAGACGAGGAAACGCTTGGATATGTCCTTTTTACAGACACGAAATGTGTCTAATGAGGACAGCCATGTTGTTGATTTGCGTAATGAAATTTTTCACTCTCATCAACTAAAGTCCACCATTCCCATTAATTGTAGGCGGTATTCAGACCGTATTAAGGCTCTGCGTCTGGATATCCAGGGAAGTAGTGCTAAAGTCTACCAGCTGCTCAGACATGTGCTTACCTTGCCATCGTCCAAAACTCTGACCCGCATTCGTCAGAGAGTTCCTTTAACCACGGGCATTTCCAAGACTGTGCTTAATATCATGATTAAGCAACTCTACCATGTCGAATAATCCTAATCCAAAAAAATAATTTCCAGTTAGTTTTCAGTTTTTCTGTTTGTAGTAAGTGTTACATTCATATTTTGAAGTGAGATCTCTTAGGTCACAAGAGTGGAGACATCTGTTATTGTGATTGTTATTATTATTATTGTTTTTTTTTTTTATTTTTATTTTTATTTTTATTTTTTTTTTTTTTTTTTTTTTTTGAGGCGGGGGAAATCCTTTAAGGAGGCCGGTGAAGCCGGTACTGTCCGACTCCCAGACTTGGTCTACCGACTAAAACCCCCTCCGCTCGCCTTTGCCCGTATAGGACCACGTGTGGAACCGTCTGGCGAGACATTACGTCGCACGTGGGTTTGGGTGTGAGCAAGTGCTCTATCCGCTGTCAATCATGGCCTTCTGTTTGAGGATGTGCTTTATGAAATCTCTAAATGTGTTCCAGTTTTCTGGAGATTGTAGCATAGTTTCGATTGTATTAGCAGGTGTTATTTCCACTCGCAGTTTGTCGTAGCATATAGATCTGACTTCCTCCCAGGCTTTGCAATTACATATTGCAAAACATCATCTTCTTTGTCGGGCTTCCAGCAATTTTGAATCTATAGAAGTACTTTTCGAAGCATCCATGTCCCGTAAGGGCTTGCGTCAAATAGTAATCCACTGCACCGTGTTTTCTGCTTATCCATTGTTTGATGTTGGGGATAAGACTATACGTCCATCTGCCTTTTTCCTCCAAGTCCCACCTGCCTTTTTCCTCCCAAGCATTGCCATCTGTACACAAGATTGCTTCGCAGCTCCACTTTGATTTCGTTGACCTGTTTGTCAGTGGGCGCATTTGTTGTGTAGCCGCTTTCAGCCTTAGGTACATTACTTTCCTTTCTTGAGCCAAAAGGTCGATAGAGGGTGTACTGGCCGGAACTAAGGCTGCATTGTCCGATACAGCACGATATCCCGAAATTATCCTCAGTGCCATCCTTCCCTGAACCTGGGAAAATTTCCGTCTTATGGACTCTATGTTTAGAGCATCAGCCCACACTGGGCAGCATACAACATTCTCGAGTGAACTGCGCTAGATATCAATCTTCGTTTACTTTCACTGGGTCCTCTTGAATTCAGCATAAGTCTGGAGATGTTTGCACCAATCTTTGCTGCTTTTCCTTTTGATATGGGGTCCAAAGCTTAATCTACTCCGATACGTTATTTGCCGATTCCATCTAATAATCTCGTCTCCCAGACGGATCACCGGGGGGTCGAAATGCTCTCCGATTGGTAACCAGTACGGCTTCTGTTTTTGCTACCGCCATCTGAAGATTTCTTATATCCAGCCATCTTTTTACCCTGCGAAGAGTTTCATGGGTTTTCATCGCCAGTAGCTCCACGTTGTCACTATGGCACACTATGAGTGTATCGTCAGCATAACCAATAAGTTGAGAGTTCTTCGGAAGCTCGATGTTCAGAAGATCGTCATATGGCACATTCCACAGAAAGGGGCCCAGTCTTGATCCTTGAGGGACACCACAAGTCATGTCTTCCTCTATCCTATTTTTGTGTAAATAATTTTCCTCTCGCTGAGGTAGTCCTCCAGAATCCTCACGAGGTACTCAGGGACGTTCTTGGCTATCAGCGCTTGTATTATGTCTTTTCATCTGGCGGAGTTGAATGCGTTTTTTATGTCAATCGCCACCAGTGACCTCTCTTACTTTTGGCTGTTTCGGCATACTGGGCTGCTTCTGTAATAGCGTCTATTATTGAGAGACCCTTTCTAAAACCGAATTGCCTCGTTGAGAAGTTAAATCCTGCAGTCATGTGTTTCTCTAATCGTAGGAGGAGCAAACCCTCAAGAAATTTACTCATCGTATCCAGCAGGCACAACGGTCTGAACGATGACATCAGCTCAATTGGCTTGTTTCCTTTCCTAATGAGAATTAGCTTCTGCTCTTTCCAATCCTTAACGAATTTCCCCAGCTTAAGGCAATGGTTAAAGATATCCAGGAGACATTCGGGATATACTGAAACCACTATGATAAGGATCACGGTAGGAATCCCGTCCGGCCCTGGAGCTGTTTCCATCTTGGTCTTTGTCATTGTTTGAACCAATTCATCCATTGTGAAGTAATTAACTTCGTGGAAGTGGTAATCAGTGGGTCTATTCCTTACCCAGCGTTCTCTGTAAGGAAAAAGATCTCTGATAATTATCTTCACCCACTCGAGGTCTTCCAGTCCCGCGCTGTTGGATGGTTTAAATTTCCTCATAACTATTTTATAGGCTTTTCCCCAGGGGCCATTCTCCACCACATTTACTAAGTCCTTCCAGCATTTGATTTTACTTCTTTTGATTTCGGACTTAAGACGTTTACGGCACTTCCTATAGTTTTCCCTTAGTTTGTCCGTTTTGACTCTTGTAGCGAGTCTACGAGCTTTAACACAGTCATTACGGAGTTCTGCAATATCCGCAGTCCACCAGTACACACAGTGGCGTAACGATCCCTCCCGGGGCCCCGATGCATGGTTGGTCGGGGGCCCCAGCTTACAAGCAAAAAAAGGAAATATTTAGACACTTTTCATTTGTTTATTTCGAACGTTTTTTAATTTCAGTTTTAGGACTATCTATTTACACTTTAAGGATTATATACTTAGAATCTAACCCTAACCTCGCTCTTTAGGAGTTGGTTAGCTTGTTCTCTATGGACAAAATACTCAAGTCCGCCAACCTCTCTTGTTCCATCGAGTTTCGAAGATAATTTTTGATCATCTTCAGTTTCGAGAATGATCGCTCTTCCGTTGCAACTGTCACGGGAATTGTCAAGAAAAGTAAAAGTACGGAACACACATCCGGGAAACTAGCCGAAATACTCGATCAGAACCAAGTTTGCCAACTCCCTGATGGAACGGATTTTCGATAATTGGTTTTTCAGACAGCTTCGCAAGGATAACAGTTGATTTAACAGTTGGTCGGTTACGTCGTCATGGTATATTTCAATGAACTTTTCGCACCGCTTCGCAAGTTCTTCTTCAGAAAACTCCAATAAATTACTCAGCTTAAAATACTCAGCCCCAAATATGCATTAAAAATTATTTTTTTTATTAAATGTGTTCTCCCATAGCAAAAGAATCGCCGAGTTGTTTGTATAAGTTGTCAATTGTTACGCGAAAACGATATAAATTTAAAAACCCTCACTCCGGTACTTCAGAATTGACCTTAAGATGATTATTCAAGTCTTATCATTTTCAAGTAATAATCAAGGCATTTTTAATATAACAGCTATACGGCGATAATAGGAGATTATTATGAATAAAAAATGTAATAATATTATTTTTATTGCAAATTGTTCGACAAACAGTACGCATTTGGATAAAACCTGTATATAAAAATAGATAATACGTAAACGCAAAAATTGATGAAACGCCTACGGTTGAGACGTGATGTACAGTGAAAATTGCATTTTTTATTACATGTGTACTCTCATTATTACAGAATAGCTGGGTTCTATTAAAAATTTCTTATATTCGAGTAAAAAAATGTTGCCTTTACGGTGCATGTACTTAAAAATGAAATAAATTGGAAAATATTTTTTCAGTATATGTAACGTTTTTACATGTTTTGTTAATATCACAATTTTTATGCTTGGTAATTAGATTAAACATCTAGAACCGGGGCTCCCAGATGGGATCCATATGCGACATGTAAATCCTTTCAATTAGATGTTACGTCAAAAAGTTATAAATTACTAATAACGAGATTCTCAGGTAGGCCCATTTCAAGACATGAAAGCAAGAAACAATTTCAAAGCAATTTCTCGCTTTGGGAGTTTCATTTTCTTCTCTGGATGAACTCTCTTTCTTTCTTGCCGTCTTCCTGTGTTCAGGAGATTTCAGCCAGACCTCACGAGAGCTTTGTTTCTCCTTACGACCATCTAATTCGACAACTTGTACCTGCTTGTCTTTCTTGTCTGGTCTGTTGTCTTCTGGAGGGCTTGGAGCTTCTCTCTTCTTGTTTTGTTTAAGTTGGTCTCGGGGCTCTTCCTTTGCTTTTTTAAAAGTCTTCTCGACCCTCTCCCTGCCACGCCTAATATTTCCCGCTTGTTCGTCAGCTTTCCTTAACAGAATCAGCTTATCATACATGCACTTCTGCTCCTCTTCAATGTTTAGCCACCGGTTTTTAAACGCGTCTACTTCTTCTTGTGCTGTGGCTAAAGTGTCCTTCACTATCACCGGGTTATTTTTTAGCAGATTTCTGCCAATTACCGTGATCTGTGCTTGCAGGCGGTGTATGATCTCTTTATTTTCTTTTGAAAGCTTCTGAGTTATTTACCATCTTTCTATAACCCATTCCGCAGCATTCTCTTCTCCTTGGGGTGTGGGCTCTCCTTGCCTGGAAGATACATTAACTCCTGTAGGTACTCCAGATATGGAGGAGCTGCTAGGAGGTGATCTCTGCAGCTTCCGCCTTCCAACGAAGGGGTTAAATGCTATTTTATTATTATTATTATTATTATTATTATTATTTGTTATGATTAGGATATCAGCTCGAGAACGAGCAATATAAATAGAAGACATAGATACTGAACACAAATGTATATCGGGAACACAAAGATAAATACATGAAAAATGGACATTAAGTAATACAATGCTCGCTGCACGGGCGACCGGTGCGGACTAACTGGTGGGGTGCACACAGGCTGAGGCAGGTAATTCCTCATAAGCATGGAGATTATATATATATATATATATATATATATATAGCGACACAAGCGTTGACAACTGCTACTCGCACTGCGAATCACCAACACTTCCCCTCGAGTCGCAGGTTGTCCACGAGTCCAAACCAGCGAGGAGCAAACATCTTTCGTGTTTCTGCCTTGGCAAGCTCTTCGTGAGGAAGTCAACGACCTGGTCTTGCGTTGACACATGAAGAAGATCGAACTCCGTATTCTTCAGGGCGTCTCTCAAGAAATGGTGGCGGATATCGATGTGTTTGCTCCTCGAATGAAACATCGAATTCCCCGCCAATTTCAGACAACTCATGTTGTCACAATATTTTCAGCTGGCAAAGATCGATGAATCCCAGTTCCCGTAGATATCGTTGCAAATAGATGGCCTCTTTGACTCCTTCGGAAAGGGCCATATACTCAGCCTCAGTCGTGGACAAAGCAACCGTTCGCTGCTTTCTTGAATCCCAGGAGATCGGAGACCCGCAAAGATTAAATACATAACCGGTGTAGGATCTTCGATCTTCGGAGCAACCGCCCCAATCTGCATCGGTGTATCCTTCAAGTGGTGTAGAATCAGTGCCGTAGGTGAGTCCCACTTCGATGGTGCCTTTCAAATAACGCAGGACGCGCTTAGCTGCCTTCCAGTGTTCGACTCCAAAAAAGTATTCAATTGTCCTAGGCGGCTTGTGGCAAATGCAATGTCAGGACGTGTGGTCGTCGCCAAGTACGTGAGGGCTCCGACCAGTTCACGGTAGGGAAGCTTTCGATCTTCAGGAGACGGATCGTCCGCCTTCATCAACACCGATCCAGGGTCAGTGGGGGTTGCAGTCTGACATTCCAAATCTCGATAACAACTCGTGAATGTAGCCTCTCTGGTGCATTGTAACTCTGCGTCCTCTGCGTCCAAATTCGATCCCGAGGCAGTGTCTCACTTCGCCAAGGTCTTTGATTTGGAAATTTCTTGACAGTCCTTCCTTGATGTGGGCAACCTTTGTCTCGTCGCGTGCCGCGACCAATATGTCATCGACGTACGTCGCAATGAGCGTCACGTCCTTGCCAGACACCATGTAGAATAAACATGGATCAGAATTTGAGGGAGTGGCACCGAATCCCTTCAGGGTGTTGTTCAAGGTCGTGTACCAGCTCCTCCCCGCCTGGCGCAAGCCCTAGAGAGATTTCTTCAAGAGACAGTCCTTATCCCCTTTCCGCACAGTCTTCAGCATCTCTTTTGCCTTCTGACTGACGTTGTCGTGTCGACCGTCGTTGTACCATAGGATTTAATCCAGCTCTCTCGGTAGCTCCATGAGGATCTCTTCGAGATGTCTGTTGAGGTAGGCACTCTCTACATCAAACTGGTTGATCTTCATGTTGTACCGAGCCGCAAGTGAAGCAAGAAGACGAATAGAACCGATTCTGGCAACTGGTGCGAAAGTTTCTGTAAAATGGATCACCGACTTCTGGCTAAAACCCTGAGCAACAAAGCGGGCTTTCCTATTGTCAAACGTACCATCTGCCTGAAACTTATTTCTGAGGACGAAGCGGCTTCCCAATCCCTTGCATCCTTCGGGTCGATCGACGAGCGCCCAGGTCTCGTTCTTCAAGATGGACCTCATTTCGTCTGCGATCGACTCACGCCACGCGTCGGCCTCTGGTCCATTCAAAGCGTCGTTCATATTTATCTCAGTAAGCAAACATTGTTCGGTTACGCTGTTCGCTGCTGCAGAGCCTGGAACAGTGTTGAAAAGTCTTCTTGGTCTTCCCCTTAAACCGGATCTGATGATTCTTGGTCAACCCGCAGCTCTACGAAGATCAGGAGATTGGCTTGAGTCTTCACCTCCGTTGCCTCCACTGTCGTAGTCTTCACCTCTGCTCGTACCGACATTGCTCCGTAACATCTCCTCATTTACGATATCGAACCCACGGAACTCTTCTTCGGAGACAATGCTCTCTTGATCGTCTCTCACAGGGGCTTCTACAATGGGGTCGATTTGAGAGAATCGAGGGATCTCGAACTCCACATCCCGAGACGGTATGTTTACTTCGGTTCGTTGCTCGTCATCCTGAGGATTGTAATCATTCATGAATTTTACGGCGCGAGTGATCAGGACTCTACGTTTGTCGACTGACCAAATTCGGTACGCCTTGGACTCCTCCGCGTAGCCTAAGAAAATTCCTTCTCGACCTCGAGGATTGTATTTTACATCTTCTGGATTCCTGTCGAGATAAACAACTCTGCTCCCGAATGCCCTGAAGTCAGAAATATTTGGAATTTGGCCTGTCCAAAGTTCATGTGGTGTACGTCCGTTCAGACTTTTCGTGGGCATGCGGTTTCGAATGTGGTTGGCAGTGTTCACTGCTTCGGCCCAGAACGTGTTGGGGAGATTTGATTCCATCAACATGCATCTAGCCATGTCATTCAAGCTACGGTTCTTCCTCTCCGCTATCCCGTTTTGCTCTGGGTTGTGCGGAGCAGTTAACCTTGGTTTGATTCCTCGTTTCTTGAGGTAATCTTCGAGCTCGTTGTTTGTATACTCGCGCCCATTGTCTGACTGCAGACACTTGACTCTGGCGTTCCTTTGGTTCTCGACGAGGGCGATGTACTCTATCGTGGCTTTGGTTACTTCCGCCTTCGACTTCAGGAAGCTCACCTCGCACCATTTGCTGCGATCGTTGATGAACTCTACAAAGTGTCTCGCTCCCGCTAAAGATTCCTATTGAAAATTATTGAGTTTATTTGACATTAGTTAGATCACATGTACTCATAAATATAATAATGTGAAGAAATCGCGTCTAATGTCAATATTACCCAGGGGAGAGACAAGTCAAAAAATTACATTTTTGTAATTTTTGAAAAAAAAACAAAAGAATAGAGCAATATGAGGTTTATAACATCGTATTCGGTGTATTTGGCACTAATCGTACCAAACATTTAAAGAAAAAAATTTGAAGCCGTATTTGAAAAACTTTTTAAAAATGTTCTGAAGGCTTCAGGTAAAGTACCTCCAAGTTTTAAAGAATGTTTTTCAAAATTTCAAAGCTTCATCTAGATCCCGATAGACAGGGGTTTCTTCAATTTGGGGAAGACCGTACGTGAGGTTTAGGCGCTAGGTTTTTTAACTATTTATTTCAGGTCGCCTTATAAAGCGGTAGGTCATTGGCGATCACAGGTACAAAAATACAATATCTACAAATCCACATACTAGTTACACATTTTCATGGGATACACATACCAAATCCTAAATCTAGATGTTATACATAGGGCAGACAATGTATAGTCATTAGCTAAATACTATTTAGCATATTAAATTTGGTGAGGAGTTCTATAATTTTCTTTTGATCGGGATAAGAATTGCATATACATTAGAGATTATCATTGTGTTAAGGTTTGTTCTCACAGTCGCCCTCACGTGGCAATCAACTATAATATGCTTCGTGGAAACTGGGAGTCCGCAATTTGGGCAAGGATCAGGAGTAGCCTTTTTAATTAGGTAGCTGTGACTGAGTTTAAAATGTCCTATACGGAGTCTGGTTATAACCACTTGATGTCTTCTGCTAAGTATAATGGAAGTGATGGGAGATTCCTCGAGATTTTTCCTAACTGCTTGTAATTTGGAAGGCAACATTTTTCAGTTCCGGTCCCAAAGCTTCTTAACTGGAAGTAAGAGGTAGTTTTTAAAGTCAGGGAGTGAGCCGCCAGCTTCAGTATCAATTTCGGGGAGAGAGATTGCTGCCTTCATTGCTGCATCCGCTTTTTCATTGCCTTGGATACCTATATGAGAAGGATGCCAAGCTATTGTAATGCGATATCCTTTAAGGAAGGAGTGATAAAGCTTTTCTTGGATTTCTTGGACCAGTGGATTTAAGGAATGTCGGTTTCGAATGGAGGATAGAACTGCTAGTGAGTCAGAATAAATAACAATGGTCTTAGGATGCTAATAATACATGGTCTTAGGATGCTAATATCAATAGCGTTGATAATAGCCCGAGCTTCACATGAGAATATGGAATAGAAATCCGGGAGGCGATAAAGATTCTTAAGAGGTGGGACAATGGAAATAACAGCTCCACTAGATCTTGATTCTTGGTTGGATCCATCTGTGAAAAATTGGCTATGATTAGCAAATTTGTGCTGGAACTCCAAGATTAGTTGCTTAATGATACGTTTTGGGATATCAGGATTTGTAAATTTGGTAGCTTCCGTATCGATCGACAAAGAGAAATGTTCCCAAGGGGTAAGAGGGTTGAGTTTCCTCTTCATGATATCATGAGACTCAATGACAAGTTCATCCCGGTACTTAGCAAGTCTAATACTTAGCGGTTTAGGATAGGATGATTGGCATAGTGGAGGGACTTTGAGAGGTTACAGATATAATTAAGTGTGAGATTAGGGGGACAA
This sequence comes from Teleogryllus oceanicus, assembly GCA_964035755.1. Lineage (NCBI taxonomy): Eukaryota > Metazoa > Arthropoda > Insecta > Orthoptera > Gryllidae > Teleogryllus > Teleogryllus oceanicus. The sequence goes on from CAXIVR010000009.1 coordinate 15,426,430, forward strand.
CAATGAGTCGAGTAAGCAAATTTTAAGCACAGGAACTTTCTACGGAGGTCTAAAGAAAGCAGGCCCGCTTCAACTAGTAGGCTAGTACATGGGCTGGTCCTGAAGGCACCCAAACTTAGGCGGCAAGCAGAGTTGATTATAGGGTCCAAACTTTTAGTAGGTGGTTGCTGGCTGAACTACGAAGCTATTACACCATAATCTAACTTTGGTTGTATCAACGACTTGTAACAAATGATTCTGAATCCACTTTCGCAAGGAGACAAGAGGCTTTTTGATTCTAGTAACCATCTTAAACGATTGCATACCATCTTCTCAAGAAGCTTACAAAGATAGCACGTTAAAGATATGGGGCGATAACTAGATGGATTGCATCTGTCCTTATTAGGCTTAAGAATAGGTATAACTATAGCTTCTTTCCATTAGACCGGAAAGTTCTGAGTTGACCATATAACATTATATATCTGAAGAAGGTGTTCCAGGGTATTCACAGGTAGGTTTTTAAGAAAACTGTTGGGCACGTTGTTAGGGCTCGGAGCCGAGTTGTTACTTTTCTTCAACACATACAGAAGTTCGTCCAAGTTGAAAATTCTGTTATAATGGTCATCGTTGGAACATACCAATGAAGAAATAAGGTCTTGAGGCGTAAGAAATTTCGTTTCAAGAGTTTTAAAAAACTCTGGGTCATAGTTGCAGTTGCTGGAGTTCTTCGCAAAGGATAGAGCAAGTAAATCGCTGATGTCTTGAGGTTATGAGTATTTATTACGTTTAAGTCCATTACCATGAATGGGGTGGAGTTCATCGGTGCGCCATTAATGGACTTGGTTTTTTGCCATAACAAAGAGGAGGGGGTTTGTCTAGTTACTGAAGATGTAAAATTATTCCAGGATTGATGTCTTGTTTTTAATAATAAGCGGGCTTTGGCCCTAGCTTTCCTAAAGAGGATTCCGTTTTCAATTGTTTTATTCTTCTAGTATTTTCGGAAACATCTTTTCTTTTCCTTGATGGCCGCAGTACATTCCTCATTCCTCCAAGGAACCTGGTGTTTCCTTATTCTTCCAGAACTTAGAGGGATGGATGAACTAACCGCTAATGTCAACATATTAGTGAAGTCCTGAACTGTTTTATTTATATGAGGAGGAGGAGACGAGTCCGGTTTAGGAAGGTTGTCGACATTATTATTTATGGTGTGTTGGTTTGTAACAAATTAGCACGGTTTATCAACCATTTAGGGTGAGTTTTGAGATTCTTCGCCAATTGTCGGTCGGAGAAATTGATGGAGATGGGGTAATGGTCATTGTCATAAAGTTGATCAAAAGTGCACCAAGCACATTTAGTAGCAATGTTACTAGTCACCTGACTTAAATCTATTGCACTCTCAGTACCATAGGTCATCATATTTATAGAGCCATTCTTCTATAGATTTGCCCCTTCTGTCACTTCTTTGAGCGCCCCACATGGTGTTATGGCTATTAAAATCACCCACCATAATAAACGGTTTAGGAAGTTGTATTATGATATTGTCAAGTTCGAGAATATTCAACATTTGGCTATTCGGTAAGTAAATATTGCATATAGTCACAACTGTACTAAGGACAGGCGGAACGTTTTGGGCCTACTTTTGGTACAATTTTTGCTCCATTTCAAACTATTATAACTTTTGATTGCATAAAGATAAGAACATGAAATTTGGATATTTTGAAAAAAAAGATAGTTTTGACATATGCCTAATACAAATTTACATTTACAATTTAATAATAATAAATTTGGATAAACAATATCATACTTCTGTACCATTTTTACAGAAACTGTTAGCAGTACAAACTTCTTGTTTTTTTTATGAAAGTACCGATTCTATTTGAGATAACAGGCTAAAATTTATTTTGTTTCTTGATATATTATTACAGAAAAATTGTCAATTTTTTTAATACACTTGTTTTTTCCATTATTTTAATTTAATATTGTTATTCAAAATTACAAAATTATCAGTTTTTTAGCCTGTTACCTAGAACTCAAATTGACAAACTACTGTAAAAAAATCATGTGAATATCTTGTTTCATTTAAGAGAAAATTGCACCTAAGTTTTAAAAAATTCACTTACCGGAAAAGGGCAAAAGAAGCAAATATTGTATCCAAGACTTAAAAATCTCGTAGTTTAGTAGTTTCCCAGCTCCATATTCATCTTGTTTCAGTTTCTCTTCATCTTCTGCTTTCCTTTTCATAGCTCTTCTTTTCATTCTAGCTTCTTTACTCATATTTTCAGCATCATAATCAGCTTTTCTCCACCTCATTGCATCTATTCGACAGAGAGCAGTCTCCATATTTTTTTCCACTTTCATTCATTCCCTTCCACTTACAAAAATTTTTTTGGATTCTCTCCCAAATACAATGGTGAAAGCTCTCATTGGGATTTTGAGTCTTTCCATGCATACATTTTGACAGCAATCTGTCATAACTGAGATCCCTATAAATAGGTTTGATGCATGTCATTACAGAAGCAAGAAATGAGTTTTTGTGAATGTAATTTTCCCCCAATGCTGTGGCCTTGTTGAATCGACACCATGAATCTTTTCCTTGGGGGCAGAGCCCATGAACTGGATTGTCATCAGTTGAGATTTTATGAAAAAATGTTTCCCATACTTCCTTCCTCATATCTTTGACACTTTTTGAGCCAGCATTTCTTCTTATTGTCAAACCATAATACTGCTGCAATAAATTAATCTGTGTGTCTGTCAATCGACCCCTTCCAGAAAGTGATTTGCCATCTTCAAGCTTTTTACCTTTGAGTACATGCCTTAATTTTCTTAGTCTACTCCTCATCCTCTTCTGAATATGGCCACAACATTCCAGTTATTCTATCTTTTATGCACCATATATATTAGCTTCTTGAACCTTCAAAAAACCTTTCGAGTCACCATCACCCAAATGCTGTGTGTATCGAACACCTCTTTCCTCCTCTGATCTTCGAAAAATAGTGAAAACACCGTGTCAAAGAAACTTTGGAGTTGAAATAAATTTAGTGGGTAATGAACATTGGAAGATTCTAAGATAGTTTTAGTATTGGACCATGACTGATCGTCAACATTTTCAGAAGAGCTTTTTGCTTTTTTCTTAATTTTGGAGGGGTTTTTTTTCTTTTTTTTTTCCAGTAGTTCTATCATCCATGTCAGAGTTTTCCGAGTCAGTATCTGGGAGTTCATTCTCGCTATCTGATTGGTTGCTAATCAGTTCTGTATTCGAGCTTACAGTAGATAACGGTCTCTTTAATCTGATGGGGTTACAGGAAAGGTCAACGTCCATTGTGTTTTCTTTTGAAGTAACTTGGTTGCTCGAGATCGGCTCAAGAGTAGGGGTGGTTGGCAGAGGGGGGAAGCTGTCAAGGCGAAGGTTAAGGCTAGAACTTTCGTTCACCTTATCGCTTTCAGGAAGCGTACATTCAAATGCTTTGGGAGAAACATTATTAGAATTATCAAAAATCTCATTAGTTGATTCTGTAATATCTACTTCTGTAGGAAGAGGTAAGGTATTAGTTAATTGGGAGTTACATGAATTTGGGCAGTTTTTAGCTATGCGACCTTGATTTTTACCCAAAAAACAAATTGGAAAATCAGGGGTTACATTTATCCAATGGGGATATCCAATTATCTATAAACACCTGAAATGATTCAGGTAATTTACGTTCATCGTCTGGTGACACAAATGTTTGGCAACGAAAACTGAGAATGTGACTCAAGTTTGGGTTATTAAATTCAGCACGAACGAAGGTTAACGGTACTACAGTTCTGAATCCGAATGTTAATACTTTTTCTTCAATTACTTCATGTCGGATACTTGGGCACACATTTGAAATAATAATTCTTTTGTTCCTAGATATAAGTGGTCTTATGGGTAAAACTTGATTAGACACAACAATGTTCTTATGGTTGTACACTAGGTCATCTGCGATTTCCTTGGTGAATAGGTACACTCACAGTCTGTTGTTCGAAATTTTAGAAGCAAACTTAATATGAGAGGGATTAACTTTAGTTCATAACTTTTCAATAAATTCTACTATTGGGACACTATTTGCCGAGTCTATGATTTCAGCATTTTCTTTCTTGGGAAACAGAGATTGCATTGTAACTTAAGCATAATTAATTCTGGTAGTCTTACTGTTCTGGTCTCCTGAAGATTGGCGAATTTGAAAAGGCTCCATAGTGGTCACGAAAAAAAGAAAAGAAAAAGAAAAAAACACACACTTTTCACTTAGTTAAACAATATCACTTCACGTAATAACTCCACTTCTACCACGTTTTACATAATACTGACAAACAGCAAGTCAGTTAACGTACGCACAACGTGATTTCGCCCGAAGCGGACGGAGCATCTGACCACCACCTCCTAACTCTAGGAGGTGGTGATCTGACCACCTCGGCGATCAAGACACGACTGAGGCGCTAGGTTTGTTCACATACGACAGACGGACGGATAGACGTTTTGCTTCCAATTGTTTTTTTGGCATTAAGGACCCACAAAACAGAGATGCTGGCTGGCTACACCACGTGTTAGAGGATTTTTTCTCTTAATTTGGCAACTGGTTTTATGCAGTTTTCCATCACCAGAGCACGGCAACGAATTTTTTTTCCGCGAAAATCCGCAGTTTTTTTGGGGCAGCATTACATAACTTTCTCTATACAACGTATATTACTCAGTATATACGTACGTATACGAGATAGTAAAAAGTATAAATGCAGATACTCGTTTCCAAGTGGAAACAGCAAAACACGTAAAAAATGTTTCATTAAAATAGTGATAAACAGATGATGCTACAAGTAAATTACTCCACGTAAAACAACTAGTTTAACTTCGGGCCCCCAGTCGTCAACCGTTTGTACGGACCTTGGAGAGGATTTTACTTGTGCTTACATTCCACTTTATAATTAGAACATCCTAAATTACGCGTGTTCTTATAAACGTATACAAAACAAACTATGCCACGTGAATCGATTCTTCGCAAACATTGTTTCTTTTATTTTATTTTACGTCAAAAAAAAACAGTTAAAAACTGCGTATGACGTGCTATGGGGAAAAGACTTTTTAATTTATGAAAAGACTTTACAAGAAATTCGTGTTTCTATTAAAGATAATCTAACCTGGGTTCGTTTGAACGATACACCTGATGCACATAAACGATCTGTATGTAATGTAATTGTTGTGATGAAAGTGAAATGAAGTGACCTTCAGCAACAATTCCACGCTATAATTCAGGTGAGTTTTGTCATAATTTCCATTGTTTTGGAAGTCAATCGGTCAGTTTCACCAACACTAATCAGTAGATTTGACGAACGTCAAATCATTGACAGCGCGTCCAACGCATTATTTAGATTTCACCAAGGTCGTTTCACTTGACGATCATCAAAATTTTCGTAAATGTGAACGGACCGGTACCCCGCCATCAACGACTCGTAAAACTGCTGTTGTGAGGTTAGGGTGAATCAAACGTGTGCATTGTTTTTCATTCGTGTGCCTAGTTATTTTACTTTTTTGCTGTTCAAGTGCGGTGAGTGAGATAATATGGGAGATAATTTTGATGCTTAACTTTTCTTTATTTACAAACCATGGGTCCAAAACATGTTATTACTAAAAAATCATACTTTTCATTAACTGGAAGCTCCTCAATTCGTAACGAGAGAATGTCTCAACCTATGTTCTACAAAAATTTGGAAGAAATAAAACCACGTCTGGAATATTCCTCAATAACATTCCTGTAAGGCGTTAATAGCATATTGGCAATGTTTTGCGAGAAACAATTCACACAACACAATTTCAACAAAATAAACTTGTAACTCGATACCACAGATATCCCACGTACTATGATAAAATCAAGTCTTTACCAACATACCGTAGATTAGTATGCGCTAATACCAGGAGCGGTAGCTCAGTGCATCAACTGATGTCATTGCAGCACCTCTGACCGGGAGGTCCTAGGTTCGAGTTCTGACGGCGGCAGAATTTTCGACACTAGCTTTTCAGCTAGATCGAATTCAGTTGCTGTCTGGAGGAGAATTCTAGCGACCGACTGCTCTGATCGGTAGTTTTCCGTGGTTTCTCCGATCAACACCAGGCGAATGCCGGAGCGGTACCCTACAAAACGGGCCACGGACCGCGCGCGATCTGTCCTTCCTCTTCCTTGTCCTATCCTCTCCCCTTACACACACACACACTTACACCGACATGCACTACACTACCACATATTCCGGGAGACCGGTCGGGAACATAGAGCTTGTTCCGGCTGGGGAGGTGTCCCGCTAGTGGGAGAGTCCTGGTTAGGAGGAAACCCCACTAGCCGACGGTAGGTCGGCGCCGGATCTCGCCATCCAGCGGGAGGTCACCGCCATCTTCCGAAAAAAAACAAATGTGCACTACACTAACGGGACTAATGACCAAAGCTGTTGACGCGCCCAGAAACACGAACAATCAATCAATCTATACGCTGAAATAAACTGAATATATTAATGATTTATTTGATGTTATTCCAACGTAATCCGTTCCGAATTTGTATAGATGGGCGTCAGGAAAACATTACGCTAATACTATCATACAAGTCAACCTTCAACTCTGATTATAAATAAATTACCATTTCCGGCTACCTGGGTCGATGGGTTTCATAGAAATAATCACTATTGTCTGCTAATAGATGATTATCCGATCTGCCATCTATACAGAGTGGTCGAGGAATCTGAAAAGCAAATATATTTCTATCTTGCTTCGTTATTATTCGTTCGTTATTAGATTTGGCTCAATGAGAATCATGTATATGTCTTATAATGTAATAGTCGTCTTCGCGCGCTCTTGGACGACGGTGCCTCATTGTACCATCTTCATTCTTCTCCGACGTCGCTGTCCTCAGGTCCAGATACCATCTTCTCTCTTATTTTCTTGCAGAAGCACACATCAATCACCGTTCATCACTGTTTCCGAATTTACGAATTCCAAGTTCATCCCACACGTATGCTGAATACTCATCAACAAACTATCTGCTGTTAGCATTCCAGTCCAGTTACTGATAAATTCGCCTCAGCCCTCAATGTCCTTCTAACTCGTTCACTTGAAATATTTTAAGTTTTACTGTCCACACTTAGCATTCAAATTCAAAGTTCTACCAATCTCTACTCCCCAGTAAATGCTTACAATTCCCCCCCAAAAAAACTCCTAACATTAATTGTCCACGATCCATTCAACACCACGGCATCAGTCAGAATGAATGCCTATCATATTCTTTCAATCCTTCAAAACTCGCTTCATCTTTTCGATTGTTTTTTACAGACAAGACTTGATGTACTTCCGTGCCTAGCCAATCCCTAAATTTCTTACAAAATGAACTAGCCGTCCCCGTTGTCTGCATGAATTGTTGATTTTGACGACGGCTCGCTTACCGTTGCTATGCTGGCATATTCACCTATATTTATCCCTATAATTTACGCTGTTTATAATAAATATTGTACCATATTATGTCTCACATATTGGTATGTCACAACTCCCCCACCACCACCACCACCACCAGAGCGTAATTTTGTTTGTCAAAACCTAACTAAATGACAAGACAACTTTAACTTTTCCTTATTGTTTCATAGCACTAATATTCACTAACACTCTTCACTACACATATCTTGGTTCTTGCAGCCTTAAAACTATTTACATCTTTGTTATGCCAACCATTTGTCATTAACCATTTCATTGTACATTATTTAATTATGCTATCCTGCCCGTTATTTGCTTCACCATCTTATATCACATATCAGTCCAAAATTTCCACATTTTATACCTCCTATTTCATTAATATATATTATATATATATATATATATATATATATATATATATATATAACAACAAAGAAAAATCTTACACACTAATATTTACATGATTCTATTTACAATTCTCTATTTAAGAAGAAATGAAAGAGGTCATCTTCGTCAACATATTAGCTTTATTAAGATAGCCGGCTTTCGACGGGTTTGCCGTCATCGTCAGTCTACAAGATACAGAAAGATACAACAAATTATAAATAAATACACAATAAAATAGAAAATTAAATTACAATTAATGGATACATCTAAAGTATTTAGTTACAGATAGCAGAAAAAAAATGCAACGGGAGGATTAGTAGCAGTTCAAATTAAACAAAAAATCAATACAGAAAGACACATTGTATGATTACAAAAGTTAAGGAACATATAGCAGATAAAATTGTAAAAATGAATTGCGACGGGGGGGGATTAATACCGATACAAGCAGTTCAAATTTAAACTGCTTGTATCGGTATTAATCCCCCCCGTGAAATTTGAACTGCTTGTATCGGTATTAATCCCCCCCCCCGTCGCGTGTGGCGAGACACTATAATATATTTAGGAGAGACTTTCGGTCGTAGGCTCACCTGGAAAGCTCATAAAAGAAAGCCGAAAAAAATGACGAGACGCATCACTTCTCTGCAGCCACTTTTCAAAAGTCGCTCTCATAAGGAGAAAATCAAAATTAATATCTACCTCTCATGTGTAAGAAACGCAGGGCTCTACGTGTGCGAGGTCCTAAACAACCCCTGACCTCCTCTCTCGTGCAGAACACTATTTCATTAGAGCAGCACTAAACCGCCTCCAGGTGACGCCTACGCAAATGTATTACTTTCAAATAACACAAAGACAATTACATCTGTTATACACACACTCGCCAAGGAAAGAATCAACTCCATCTTCACTAACACAAACACATATCCCCTCTTTCGCCCATATCTTCAATAACCAACCGCTTTAATACTACCTTCAATAACACCACAAAACAAAAATAAACTCTTTCTCGGGCCTCCCTGGAAACGAACACATCAACACAATTTATCACTCTTCCTTTTTACACCCACACACCAGCTGCGTCGCGGGCAAGGAACAGCTCACCCAAATGTAAATATATTAGTAGGGCTGTAATTTATATGTATTTACATATTTTTTTCTTTTAACTAAAACATTCAGTTTCAACAAATTGTATACGTTTAGAATCGATTTAAGCTATTTTTATTTCGCATATATCACCTAAATGTATACAAATTGTATATTCGGGTCATATATTTTTGCATATTCGGGTCATATTTGCATATTTTTATGCATATTCACCCCTCATCCACGAAAAGAAGCCCAACAATTACAGTTCCTTCAGCGAATAAACGGCGCTGACAGTTCTCTCGCGACGTACTATGTGACCTGATCTGAAGCAATGGGCTTCCGAGGATTTGTTTACGTTGCCATAGCCACGGATCAGCGTTGCCGCTCGCCTGACTTGTACGAAGTCGCTCGAGAAGCACGCTAAGACCTGCAATCGGCAGTATCAGTCGAAATGAAATGTGCATCCGCCGAGCGCCTATACGTGCCCACACACACGGCGCAAATGTCGAGTGATATTATAAGTCAGGCCCGTGAATTTGACACAGACGATATGGTAGTGCGTCTTTTGTTCGCTCGAGTAGTGAAGGAGACGAGCCGGAGCTGATGCATAATATTTTCAACGCCTGACTTTTCCACATTTTCCACACAACACTTTTTATTTATTTTTACACTTACACATTACATTACACTATTTCACATATTTTCCTTTTTTATTTGCATATATTACCAAATATATTTACATGTATATATGTTTTTTGTTTATTATCGTAATATATTTAGGTGGTAATTTAATATGCCTGTATTATGTCTAACCTTTTAAAAAAGTATAGTAATTGTAGGTTTCACTGTTTTGCGAAAACGTGTCTTAATTATATGTATCTTATAAATAAAATTTACAAAAGAAAAGAAAAACCAGTCACGTGAGCAAGTCGGGAATGACTAAGACAGAAAGGGAGCAGCAACAGGAAGGATTAGAGGGGTAGCAAGTGTATAAAACAAGAAGTGAGAGAGCAGCCAGCGACTAAGTAAAATGAAGCAAGTGAGTGATCACTGTAATAAATCCGCGGGCGCCCATAAATGAGACAATCACCAGGGCGCCCGCAAAACTTAAAATCAATAAACCTTACATAATGGAACGGAAGAGCTCCACCACGGAGCAGACCGTCAAGGACTGTAATAAGCAATTTACTTGCTCCTAACGCACTACAGCCCCGAAGAAGACCAAGATACGAAACCGACACCTAAGCCTTCGACTCGGCTTCACCTGCACAGCCCACATCAAATGCATCGGGCAGTTCGCACGCCTGACCCGAAAGACTAGGTCATCAAAGTAAAAGGTATGTACAAACTTTCCTTGAGGCTCCTGGGATCCAAGTAGAAGTGGACAGGAATTTTGTGAAGGCTGTCGTAGGGAAACATCAAAAATTGACATTATGTACTTGGCACAGGTGGCGGCATTATGCCCTGAGGAAGGTCGCAGAATGGCAGCGGCACCTGTGCCTTGGACGCAGCGTCTCCCGGACAGCCAAGTACATACGGACTCCAGTCGCGGAAGCCTACGCTCTCATCAAAGATTGACCAGCATTCATTAAGCGATCACATAACTCAAATAGCTCAAAACTTTTACCAAAACCTTCACACTTCCCCATGTTCCTTAATCTTCAGCCTAGGTCGCAATGCTGCATACTCACGTAACAAATCCAGGTATCCCAAAGACCGATTCAAACCACCGTAATCCCCCATCACTGTCAATAGATCAAACTGAAACTTCAACCTCGCTTCATTTACTTTAGCCCAATGTTTACGTTATTCCGAGTAATATAAACCACTGCTTATGGATGGCCATTCCCAAAAAGTTAAAAATCATGTATTTCATAATTTAACCTCCTCGAAAGACAAGTATGTCGAACGAGAAGAAATAAATTTAAAAAAAAGAAGACTGACCTTTGGAGAAAGGGTTCAAAAGTCTACAAACCTGTATAACTTATTTTTGCTGTTATATATATGGCGCAGTGGAAGAATAGGATTGGGCTGGCCATAAGTACTTCATAACTTTCAAGGATGACTACGTGTTGGTGACACATCTTTAAGACAAAAAAATTAAGTTAGAGGAAAGCTACCGTTGTTTATGAAAATGATAAAAACACAAACCCAACTCATCACTACGGAATTACGTACTGAAGGGGGAAAAGAGTTGGACAACTGTGAAGTCCGAAGATATACTGAGAGCATTAGCCTGAAACATTCATTTACTGCCCCATATACTCCACAGCAGAATGGAGTTAGAGATCGTGAAAACAATAATTTGTGAGATGGCACGTTATTGGTTTCAATCTGCAGCTCATCTCCCAAAGACTGTGGGGTGAAGCAAAACTTTCAGCAATCCATACATTATATAGGACTGCTCCATCCAAATTTGCAGGAAAAACACCTACTGAACTGTTTTTAAGGAAGGAAAGTCAGTTCACACATCTGAAGACTTTTGGTATGGTGTGTTTTGCCTGGATTCACCCACAAAAACGCAAAACGTTATATGCAGTACCGGGAGCGGTAGCTCAGTGCATCAACTGATGTCACTGCAGCGCTCTGACCGGGAGGTCCTAGGTTCGAGTGCCGGCTGCGGCAGGATTTTCGACACTAACTTTCAAGCTAGGTCGAATTCAGTCGCTGTCTGGAGGAGAATTCTAGCGGCCAGCTGCTCTGATCGGTAGTTTTCCGTGGTTTCTCCGATCAACACCAGGCAATGCCGGAGCAGTACCTTACCAAACGGGCCACAGACCGCGCGCGATCTGTCCTTCCTCTTCTTTGTCCTATCCTCCCCTTACACACACATACTTACACTTACATGCACTACACTACCACATATTCCGGGAGATCGCTCGGGAGCTTAGAGCTTGCCCTGGCTGGGGCGGTGCCCCGCTGGTTGGAGAGTCCTGATTAGTGAGAAACCCCGTTAGCCGACGGTAGGTCGGCGCCGGATCTCGCCATCCAGCGGGGGAAGATCACTGCCATCTCCCGTGAAAAATATACACTACACTTACGGTACCAATGACCAAAGCAGTTGACGCGCCAGGAAACACGAAAAATCAATCAATCTATGCAGTCTGAAAGGGGTATGTAGTCGGGTATGACTGTAGTTATCAGGTATATTTTCCTGAGATGCATAATGTTGTAGTGTGCCGTGACGCCAAGTTAAAGGACGAAGTGCTGCAACAACCTGTGAAGATAGACAGCACTGAACAAGCTGACATTTCAACTGATGAGTTTGAATGCAATTATGAGGAAGGTGATCGTGCTCCAGATCAGTATAACCAGTGAGTGTAACCAGTCCGACCCAAATGTCTGAGTGAAATAAATAATATTGGTGAGACAAGAGTGCTGAGGAAGAGAGAAGTATTAAAGAAGCCAGTTCGTTATAGAGACAATTCAACCGAGCTACACCAACCGAAGGTGATGTTGCTGAAGGATCCTCCAACAGACTTCAATGAAGCTATGGCATCTGAAGATGCAGATCAATGAAAAGCTGCTATGCATTAAAAAAGTGAAGCTCATCACATGAATGGTACCTGGGACCTAGTGGACTTACCAGTAGGGAGCAAGACAATTGGGCGGTAGGTATTTACGAGCAAGTTGAACGAGTGTAAAGACATAGTGCGCTATAAGACTGCATTCAGGCATAATTTCATAGATACCTTCAGTCCTGGGGCCAGGTTTGAGACTATGAGAGCACTTCTGGGTGTTGTCCTACAAAGGAAGTGGGACGTTGTACAATTTGAAGTGAAAACAGAATCACAGAATTTTGAAAATGTGCACACAATTCACTTTTCCCCATAGCACGTCATACGCAGTTTTTAACTGTTTTTTTGACGAAAATAAATAAATAAATAAATAAAACATCCTTCTTGAATGGTTCAATAGATGAAGTATTTTTTATGAGTCACAAGGTTATGAAGACAAAAAAATCGTGTGCAAATTAAACCGTAGCTTATGTGGACTTAGGCAGGCACCTAAGAGTTGGTATAAGTGCCTGACTGATTATCAAAAGCTGTAACTTGAACCAAGGCACGGCGGATTCCTGCATGTTTTTAATGGAGAATTGGTTAATTTGTTTCATGTAGATGGGTTGATAATAGGTCAAAGACAATCAATCAACAATTGCATCAGACTGCTGCAGGCAAGGTTTAAAATTATAGTTAGTGACGTAGGCTGCTACCTTGTATTTGAGATACTGAAGGTTGGCAATACAATGTCAGCCAAAGTTCTTACATCGAAAGTGTTATCAAGGTATGGTGTGGCTGAAGCAAACCCAATCTTGATGCCAATTGAGCAAGGATGGTCACCTGGAAAGTCACTACCAGCCGATGACGCAGGGTGCTACAGGGCATCGGCAGTCTTACAAGTATACATCGTGTATATACCTTGCAATGGGCACAAGGCCAGATGTAGCATTAGCGGTGAATGTTGCCTCAAGGGCTCAAGACTCTCCAACTCAGGCTCATTTAAAACTAGTCAAGATAATTCTGAAATACCTCAAAGAAACGATAAAGTACGAGATTAAATTTTGTGAAACCACAAATATGGGTATAGAAGCCTAAAGTGATGCTGACCATGCACGGAACAACATGATCAGGCGTTCCACAAGCGGAATTCTCATGAAGTTCTGTGAGGGACCAGTGTTATTGGCGAGCAAACTTCAAAGATGTGTTGCCCTCTCATCAATGGAAACTGAATTTGTTGCTGCAAGTAAAGCTAGCAAATCACTGGTGTGGCTGAAGGAAATTGGAACAGTTGAAGAGCAATTAGTCCCCATACTTTACATGAACAATCAAAGTGCGATAGAGTATATCACGAACACTGGCTTTCATGAGGTCTAAACACATTGAAACTCGCTACCAGTACATAAGGCACCTAGGAAAACTGGTCATCGATTATGTTCCGGCCGGCAAATAAGGAGCTGACATGTTTACGAAGGGGTTACCAGCTAACAAAATTGTGAAAATGAAGAGCGTGATAGGAATGATGGATAGATTGGACTTGCAGTGAATGATCTTTTTGTGTACGAATATGTAATGTGTAGTGTAATAATGATGTAAGTAGGAAGCATATGGGGACCTTTCAGCAGTGTGTATTATGTGTAATTGGATTATAAATATTGCAGGGGAGTGCTGGGGAAAGACAACATTCAGTTCTATGAACGCGCTCCAGCGGTCCACTTGAGGACTGCCAATGTGTGTCTGCAAGGAGTAGTTCTGGAGTGACTGTGATTCTCATTAAAATAAACAATTATAGATGTTCATACCGAAGCTCAACATCTGCAAATATAACTATTTTGTTGTTTGATAGTCACGGGCATGTCATTAATGTGCTCCTATGATTGATCCTTGTAGTACTACTCTATTAATTATCATTCTAGATTGGGAGAAATAAAATGGAAAGATTTCATTATCATGCACTCCTATGGCCAGAAGAAACATTTTTTAATAGAGCAAAGATAAAAGAGGAGGAACTCCCTTTAATTAACATCTATTGGCTTCTTTTTGAACCAGATGAACATGTCATGATGCATTCAACATGCAGATGGAGGCTGAGAGAAGTCTTGAGAACTGATAATTCTTCTATAATTCCACTGCAAGTTCACACAAATTGGATCTTTCATTTGAAGTAGTTTACAATTGGCTTCTTTCCTTACCACTGAGGTAGATGTACCTTGTTTGTGTCGGTTTGGGGGCAGATTCAAGTTCTACCTCAGGCACGGATGTTTGTTTGTGGGTCATGGCATGGAGAGGCTCTCCCACCCACCATGTATCACCTTTCAATTATATTCCTTTCACTCCAGGCCGGCCTGGGAGATGTAGGACTTTGGAGCAAATATGTCCAAGTATGGCATTGGATGCATCACCTCCGAGTCGAGAAGATAAACGTACCACTATATTTCTTCATCTCAAAACATAGAGATGAAGCAGAAATGTTGTGGCAAGGTAATTGCAATTTGGTGGGACAGGTCGGTCACTGAAAGCACCGCAATGGCTAGTGTCCTCGTCCAAGAAAGGTATACATGACGTGCATGCTTGACTTCTTTCCTTCTCTTTTGAAAACTGCATGAGTTGCCACTTTATTCTATAATTAAATAATAGCTTGTTAAAAGAACTGAGTAGTGAACACATGTAATAAAAAATAAATGAATAAGTAGTACATATGAATATTGCATAAGAATATTTATTAATGTTCAAGAAAGAAAATAAGTCATTTATTTTATGACTATGAGGTAAAGAAATGAATAATAACATAAAATCAAGAAATGTCATAACTGAATAAAGTCTTTAGGAAAATGTGACCTGCTCCAGCAACCTAAAATACATTACATTATCTTGTGAGCAGGATTGCACTATTATCTAATCATAATATCATTAACATATTTAACATATAAATTTATAGACCAATTTCACTCTTGTCAGGCTTTTCAAAAATATTAGAAAAGCTCTTCTATGAAAGGTTAAAAAGCTACTTGATACACTGTAACATTATCACTGACTCACAACATGGATTCAGGGAAAATCATTCAACTGAAACTGCTTTATTCGCCTTTGTAAATGAAATCCTCATGGCATTAGAACAAAAAGAAATTCCTGTTGGTCTCTTTCTTGACCTGTCAAAAGCCTTTGACACGATAGATCACAGTATTCTATTGTCAAAATTAGAATCTTATGGAATCCGAGGAATTGCTTACAAGTGGATAAAATCATATCTATCAGACAGAAAACAAATAGTAATATTACCTTACCAAAAAGACAACAAAATAAATAATCATCACTCCGAGCCAAGGGATGTGACACATGGGGTCCCGCAAGGATCCACACTAGGCCCGATTTTATTTCTTATGTTTGTAAATGACCTGCCATCAATAATGGAAAACAACACAACCGTACTTTTAATAAATATTCAAAGAAAGAACAACCAAAGCTTTGCAAGACAAAGCCAATCCAGCCATCGACAAACTAATACAATGGATCCACCACAACAAACTAATCCTGAACAAAGACAAAACAATCACAATACCTTTCCACAACTCCCACTCAACACAACAATACTCACCAAATTTAACATTAGAAGGAAACAGCATCACACAAGCACAGAAAACAAAATTTCTCGGAATCACCATACAGTCCAACCTCAAATGGAACTCACACCTAGAAGATATTAATTCAAAATTGAGCAAACTTAATTATGCTCTTAGAATAATAATAAGAAACAGCACCATTGAGACAGCACGAACAGTGTACTTTGCAAATGTGCACTCTATTCTCAAATACGGGATAATAATATGGGGCCAAGCACCAGAGGCTAAACAAACATTCAAAATACAAAAGAGAATCATTCGAACAATGACAAATACAAAAGAACAGAGTCCTGCAGACCTCAATTCAAAAAACTTAACATACTACCACTGCCTTGTATATTCATTTATGAAGTTATCATGTTTGTAAAGAAAAATCTACTAAACAATGACACACTTTACAAATTTAACTCAAGTTTACATTCCTATAACACAAGGCAAGCATGTAACCTTCATCAACCAATGTGTACAAGCACATTATACCAAAAGGGTACATTCTCTTCAGGTATACAGTTCTTCAACAAATTACCAATACATCTGAGAAACACAACAGGCTTACACAACTTCAAGAATAAACTCAAACACTTCCTTGTGGAAAAACTTTTTTATAGCGTTCAGGAATACCTCAATGACTAATATGTCCAATGTGATTTCAGGTGCTGCAGTAGGACTAGGTGTAGAAATAGAAAAAACCTGGCCATAACCTGCCTCCTCCTCCCCACCATTTCAAGATTTAATCAAGGAATATGCTAATACTGTTAAATGATATGTAGCTGTTACCATAATTGATACCATGTACTGTTATTATTACTATTAGCATTGCCATTACTATTATTAATTTATAAGAAATGTTATCTATTATTATTATTAATATAATTATTATTGTTATTATTATAAGTAGTAGCAGTAAAATCATTATTCCAAGTAAATGTTATTTTGAACAATGAAACTACAAATCTTGAAATGTTAAATTATTTTAAATTAAATTAAGTTAAATGTTTATCTACTTTGCTGTTAAAAATAATTATCTACTATGTAATATCTTAATATATCTGTAACAAGTATTGTAGCATAGTCTTTAGGCCAAAGACCCCATCTTGATCAGGTTTTTTGTCCGTTTTCCCTGGTCCTTTGAGCAAATGCTGAGATGGCCCCTTGTTTTGCATCTGGACAATAAATGTAACTTCACTCGCTGCACCCAAGAAGATGCATTGAATTGTACTCCCTCCATATACAACATATTTGACTCATCATACACGATTGTAATTGTATTTGTGACTCAATAAATATTATTATTATTATTATTATTATTATTATTATTATTATTATTATTATTATCTATCATGTTGTATTAATTCTTTGTCTCAAAATATTCAAGAGTATCAAATTCACACATATTTAAATTGAATAGGTATCTACCTAAATAGGTGTATGTAGGCTAATTATATCTTAAGCATACACATATCTTGTAATTTAAAATCCATGTTATATGAAATGTAGCAAATTTCTCTGAAATGTATTTCCTGTTGAATGAAGTGATGATGGGTGGTCACAGTCTCCCCCCTTCCCATTTGTTTGCAACATATTCTTCAATTTCCAGTCTACTTTCATAATAGAATGCAAATGTTTTTGTAAGAGTTAGTTAACATTCTGGAAGGAATTCTCTTCTCTTATCACAGTAAAACTGAAGTAGGCAAAATAAAATCCCAGTACAGTCTTCATTTAGTTGTGTGACACATCACCATCATAACAAATTATTCATGCTTTTAAAATGTGAAATGCCCTTCGAAAGCCTAAAAATAGCTGGCAATTATTTCATTCTGATAATACTGTTTCCATGGATCTCATATGTTCACCTTAACTTGAAACTTTCTTATGGAAATTGCACAATACATTGCAAATAATTTACTTATTTTGTCCTACTTTTAATTATTAAAAAACAATTTAATTAATCAAATGATAACAATATAAAAAATTAAAAATCGTGTAAATCCAAATCATCATAAACATTACCATCATTATAAACATTACCATGATACCAATCATCATAAACATTATCATCATGCCAATCAAAATCATCATAAACATAACCATCACACAAATCATGCCAATCAAAATCATCATAAACATTACCATCGTACACATAATTCAAATCAAAATCATGATACCGTCTGGATCTTGGGTGAGGGTCATTGAGACAAGTATAGTAAGCTACATAATTTGGGTAGAACTCATGATCACAATATTTGACATAAACCTTTGTTCCTTGATGATTTCTGTTACCATAACTAGTATAAAATTTTTTTGGTGGAAAGGTCATTGATTCATGGCCTTGAGTTTCCCTTCCAACCAGAACAGATGTCAAAATCAAAGCTCTTTCTGTGCCTATGTTATAATTTGCATATTTATTGGCATATTTAGCAGATGGTGAAAAACTGACTCCTTTTCCAAATTTGGATCGAGTACTTCTACGCCAATCCAGATTATCTGTGGCTATAGAATCTAAGTTTGATTTCGCTGTACAATGAAACATTTGAATTTCCCTTACAGGAATATTTTTTGCCTTGAATTCCAATTTTTTAAGTTGGTAACTTCCCCACAAGTATGGATTTTGAATCCTTTTCACTGACTTAACTTGAATCATCAATGTACTGTTTATTTGTCTTGTTATAGAACAGAATTCTTCTGATTCCTGTGGTAAATCATAAAGCAACATTTCAGAAGACATTTGCTGCCATGTTCTAGGTGTGCAGATGCTGACTAAATCATGATTGTTCTTTGCCACTGCCATTGCCATACCGTCATAAAATTTCCGGGTAGTCCAAAATGCCTATAGACAAACAAAATTTATAATTAAAAATAATAATAAAAGATAAAATTCAGAATGATGAACATTGCTGTGAACATAAGCACATAAAATAGTATCCAAGCATTTTATATTTGAACATTGCCCACTCCTGTCTAGCTGTGTTTGTAGGTATTTTTAAATTTGGCAACACATGCACCCAAGTGTGTGTGTGGGGTTTAGCTCATCCCAGTGATAGATATTGAAAAACATAGCTTTTACTAATTTTCTGTACTAACAAGTCATTCAATAAGTCAATTCTTAACATTGTAAATATTAACAATTAGTAAACAAAGTACATGTGATATTATGATAAATGAAAAATCCTTTACAAGAAGTCATGAAGACAAACATTTTAAGGTAGTGGTGGCAGGACAAGGAGTAGTAAATTTTGTTAGAATCACTGGAAAAAAAAAAAGAAAAGAAAAGAAGAAAAAAACAAAAACAAACAGATTTTTCGTTTCTCTTTGTCAAATTAGTGGAGTCAAATTATTCTAATAAATATATTTTAAATAAAAACATTGAAATTATTGTGATATGCAACTGTATCAGTCATCTGTTAGAAACTTTACTCCAAATTATTCTGAAGTTATTTTGGCCCCTAAAGTAGCAATAACATAGTTACAGTGAAACTCCGTTTATACGTTTCTCACTTATACGTTTTTCACGTTTATACTTTTTTTTTTCGTGAGTCCCTGATAAACTCCTTTAATTCCCATGATAAATTATTTCAGTTATGCGTTTTACCTTTATACGTTTTTCACACTTATACGTTCATAATAAAAGTCCCATTGAGACCATATAGCGTTCAAATGATCTCGGTGAGGCGCGGGTGGGCGCGGGGCGATGTGCGCCGCAGAGTATACACTGCGCCGAGAACCCAGAACTTTTACGTTTCTCGAGTCGTCATGCTCCAGAGCGCTCCCGTGGAGCTACTTGTCGTTCGGCCTCTGAGGTGACTTCCCGTTAATAAAACTTGTAATGTTGCTCGACTCGACCTAGCTGAGAGGCCAAGATCGTGCGAGCCCGCAGGGTGGTAACGCAAAATCTGTTCCCGGGCCACCTCCGGCAGCGGAACTTCGAAAAATCCCGAGACGGGTGCGTATGGGAGCTCTCTGAGGATCTCAGGAGACGGCTAGCTTCGAGAGATGGTCAAAGCGTCCCCAAGAGAGTAACGACGTAGATGACCTATAAATAAGAAAGTTTTTGCCCTGATTGTCCCACTCTCCGAAGGCCCTTTTGTTCGCCGTAATAACATCCTTTCCGAGATCCTTTCCGAAGCGGCATGGCACACGCAGCTAATGAAACTGATCGCTAGGGAACGGATTTTCATGTAAATACATATTTTTACAGGGACAAGATACCTGCATTCACTATATTTTTTTAAAATTTACATATTTTTTACATATTTTGGTATAATTACATATTTTATCTATAGCTACATATTTTGTTACATTTTAATATATTTATAGATCGAAAATGATTATTTCACTTGTGATGTTCAAAATACATGTTACTTGAAAACTAACTTAGTTACTGAAATACTTAAATATACGCAATGCGCTTGTATTAACGCCGGACAATCGCTATTAATTGCCAAACTTATCTCCCCCCGCCCCACTGCTTCTTGGAAATAGCGTAGTCGGGATCAACGATGAGCGGATGTATGTGAAGCAGAAGGAACTTCAACCACGTGCTTACTCGTGTTTCAGAGACCCCATGCGTAACTCGATAAAAAAAAAATCAGATCATTGTCTTATACCTTTTCTGGAGTTGGGGTGGGAATATGCTCCCTTCTATCACAGGCTACACGGTACTTATTCACTTGAGCTCCGGCTCCTCGTAAACAACATTGTATATAATACGAAAGTATTATGTTTCGGAAGAAACTAGCGAATAATTCCTTCTGTATATGTAAAACTTTCATTCAGCCTCTCTGAATCCATGTAAACTTCTGATCGGCAATGTACTCTGCTCGGAAAACGCTTGAAGTATGGAATTGTAAACATTATAACGAATATTTATTTCACATATTTCCTATTTTTTCTTACATGTTTTTGAAAAAATAAGTACATATATATGTACATATTTTGCTTTTTTTATTACAATAAAGTCCGTTCCCTACTGATCGCTTTTCCGCGCGGCGCGGCGGATGTCCAAGCTGTGGCAGTCGTGCGCTTCCTGTCGCCCACGTATTAAAACACCGTGCTTCGACCCGTGTAATCTCAAGTAACATCGAGCTTGAAACCAAAGCAACCAGCCGCGGGTCGCCACCGCCAGTTGTCACCTATGCAAGACACGGCCCTCGTTTCCGCAGTGAAACTGAGACGCACAAGTAAGGTCCCCATTTCGTGTCCGTTCTAACAAAAACAGAGTGGTAGGAAAAGGCCAACCCCTTACAATACCGGATAAAATAAAAATTTGAAGTTTTTTTTTTTTTACTTGATTTATTAAGGTCGCATAAACTTCTAGGTCATGAGCGACCATATGGTTTGTACAAAAGATTAACAATATTTGAAAAAACACGAAGTAATTACAAGTATTACAAAATGGTACAGTGCATATGAACAATACTTATTACATCAATATATAATCACAATATCCTGGTACAATAAATAGATACTTAATACTCGGCTTAATAAGTAAGGAAGAGAACTTGCTATAGCCTTCATATACCAGGAATATTTGATGGATATTTTAATTAAGATACAGCTTATTCCTGATACTGTCGCACTGCCAGGTTTAAATGTTGCCAATTTTAAAAATTGTTACGGAGAATGTCAATAAAAAAGATCTGGGAATTGCTATAGAACTGGGAAAACTGGTAAAACGATAGTGCAAAAGTACTGAGTTTTTATTTTGCTCATAATAATCAATTTCAGTTATGCGTTTTTTTCAGTTATACATATTTTCCCTTCAGTCCCCTGAAAAACGTATAAGTGAAGTGTTACTGTAATTACATTAAGAAAAGTAGCAAACTAATGCAGAAACTATATTAACTAGCTAAAGTACCCTATACTGGCTGGGTATTTATTAATCACACTCATTTAGGGGACAGGAAAAATAATGCACTTATGCTATAGTGTATCCCCACCATACCCTGATCTTCACTGCCCCCAGCGATCCTTGGCTGCCAGGTTCTGTACCTTCCCTGATCTGCTCGATCTCCATCCCACTAACCCAGCTCCTCTCTGTGCCTCTTTACATTGCTCTGCCCCAACTCTCTTCATCACCTGCCCTGCTCAGCCATGTTTGCTACTACAATCTCCTTTTCTTGGGGCAGTTGTATACAGATCATATATATATACTATTAGTATATATATGATACAGCTACACTTTCACATATGTCTTACGAACTTCTACTATGGAATCGGACCTTCATTTACCCAAAGCATAATTACACAACTGAAATGAATCAAAATTCATTTAGTAAAAAATTTATGGTATACAAAAAACATTTAATTCACTTAGGAAAATTTACTCAGTATTTACGAAAAATTGAAAGCCCACTTAAATTTTACTTTAGAAAAGGTTTTTAAGGTGAAGTGTACAAAACTGGGGGAAAACTGTAATTTAGATGAAAAAACAAACAAAATATTTCTCTATATAAGAAATTAGAGGTGTCACAGAATTGCAAAGATTTTCACACTGTAGCCTAGGCTATTCTTTTTGCTCCACCTTCTTCCCAACAACTAATGCCCTCTAAAAGATGTTTTCTCACACTCCATAATTTTTCAGTCCCCTAATAGAATACTTAAAATGACTATAAAATGTGAATGTTAAAGAAGAGTAAAACCTTGTCCTATATTTCATTGAAAAATTTGGAACTATTCTTAAGAAAATTTATTAAGCATTTCTGAAAATGCGCAATTTATAGCTCGTTTTCACAAAAAACTTTTGAGTTTTAAATGATTTAAAAGACTTACACATTACATTTGTGTAATTTTTGAAAAATCAAATAACACATCAAAATGATGTTTATATCACGATATTCTGTGCATTTAGCATTAACCATACAAAAAGTTTCAAGAAAAAATTTGGAGCCATTATTGAGAATATCTTGTTTTTCAAATTCCCTTTATTTAATGAAAAATTATGACAAAAATACTTATATTTTAAAAAAATGTATGGAATCTCATTTAATCATCTAATTTTGAAGAACATATTTCATTAAAATCAATATCTTCTGTATGAAGATGCCCATAAAAATTTTAACTTTTGTAATGTTTGAACATTTAGAGATTTCAAAGAAAATCAAACTTGTGCCAATTTATAGGTGTACTTTGCTCTTTCGAATAAAACTACAAGAGCTTCAAGAGCACACACTACCTCTCATTTTTTTCTAAATTTGAAATTTTCAAAAATCCAGAGAGATCTATGAAAATGCAGTTGGCGCCATTCTTTTAAGCGACCCTTGTTCTATTCATGGAAAAAAAATTGAGTGGTTTTTGAGCAATTTTTTTTATATTATGCATTAACTTGATTTACAAATTATGCAAAAATAACTCATTTTTTTTTGAAAATTGTGCATGGTCTTTTTTAAAGATCTGATTTTTAGAATAGATTTTGTTTGGAGACACAAGTCTCTACCTTCAATTCAGTACCTTTGCAAAATTAACTTTTTGCAATTTTTTAAAATACAGAGAGTTTGCCAGAATTGTGACCAGCCCAGTTTTCTTTGCAACATACGAGGGGGGGATTAAAGAAAAAAATTTTCAGTCTTTTTGAGAAAAATGATTGTTTAAAAATTGCCTGAATTTTGTGGGAAATGATACTAAAACTTCTCATATTTATTATAAATTGTACATGACCTTATTCCAAGATCTGTCTATAAAAAAACAACAACAAATTTGTAATTACAATGAAAAATACTACAAATTAAATAGTTTTAGTTTTTTTATGAAATTTTACAATATAAAACTCAAAGATAAAACTCAACCAGCAACATTCCATATTATAAATATTATTCAATGATGTATGACAGATCATTCCACTGTGGTAATTTTTGCATCTAGTGTAATCATACATCCCTTTTTTATCCATTTTTAATTTTAATTTTTTGACAAATTTAGTATTAAATAATTTTTTAAGAACTATCAGGAGCCTTTGATCACTGGCGGCTCTGGGCTCATGCATTGTTATAGTCAGTTGCTACAAGTCCAGTCAGTGAGTTGGTTTAGGAATAGCCCTTTGGATTGTAGGTTATAATTTTGGAATTCCAGTTCATGGCTTCAATTTCATAATTTAGTGGCAGATATAGCAATTGATTCATAAAAATTCCAAATAGGGCCTAATTCAAATTAACTTATTTCTGGTACAAATAGTTATTTTTTCCAAAAACATTCATATGCAATTTTTGTGCAAGAAACTGTTGCATCTGCTAGAAAAATATGAAGTTTTTGAAGAAAACTTTTTCTAGAAAGGCTGAACTGAATTGGCCAATTTTCTCTCAAAACATTAATTAGTTCCATCAATACAGAATAAAATTAACATTATTTCGGAAATAATATTCATATAGGCTATACATGATGAAGTAATCATTCTCAATGAGACATTTATGAAAGTTTTAGGCAGTTGATAGATGTATGAAATTTACTTGAAAGATAAAGACAGCCAAGAAATTTCTTGCACACCTATTACATCAACTTTAAAAGAAACCAGAACATAAGGTTGAAATTATAAAGAAGAATCTTAAAATAAAGTGTGTCTGAACACTGTAACCAAAAAGAGGGTTTCTAAAAATCACGATTTTTTTAAAGAAAAAAAAATTCAATTTTTAATTTAAATCCAAATTTAAAGCATTTAAAGACTTGGTGAGGATTAATTATTCCAGTGTCTATTTCTACAAAAGTTGCTTTTTTTAATTACTACTACTAAATAGTTTTAAGTACATACTTCCTTTTACAATTGTTTTTAAAGCATTGCATGACTTTAATGTCTCATTAATACTTGTTTTTAAACATAATCAATAATTGTTGGGTGAAAAAATATTATTTTGGCATTAAATTAATTCATTAAATAACTAAACACAAAAGTTTTAGTAAGTTGAAATTTCATATTATGTAGGGCTACTTGTGAGTTATAATTTCTTAATAGGTACAAATATAAATAAATAACTTTTCAGAATCTCTGAACTTTCTCAGAACATCTACCAACAATACTAAACTCTGCCTGTCACACTAATGTGATCATCACTACTCTGCTCCCATAGCACAAAACATTTTTACAAATAATGAAATTAAAATGGAAAACAAATATCTAAAACATCACTTGAGAGAGACACGAATTACACTACTTGATCTTGATAGGCTCTCAAGAAACTTATTCACAAAACATGGTCTCCACCTCAATCAAGCAGGCAAGCAGAAACTTGGTGCCATGTTAACACAAGTGTGGAGCTCTTTTCCATCTTTGCTGCCACACACCTCCCCCACTTATCCCACCATCTCCACCTACCTCCACACTACTGCCTCCATCCCCGCTTACACTCCCACCACCTCCATCTCCACACCTACCACCTCCTCCATTTCATGATCTTATCCAATTGACAACCCCTGTCTCTCTCACACCTGCTCCAACTTCCTCCCCTAGTTCAAATTCTCATCCTAAGTTCAACTTTCATTGAAACCGCAGACCACCTCCCACCTATGGCCTGTAGCAACTACACTTTACAGGAGAGTCCTCAACACATAAAAACAAGTATCTATATGTAATACATCAACATGTTCAATCTTTAAGAAACAAGCTCACAGATTTAGAAATATTACTTGAACAAGACCAACAACACTCAACAATATTATGCCTTAGTGAACATTGGTTAACCTAACAACTAATTAGTTTCACCCTAGCTAGTGGCTCGTGCAGGCAAATCACATCATGCTTATGGTAGTACTTGCATCTGTGTTAAAATTCACTATGTGTCCATCACAGAATACTCCTCTCTCTTAAAAGATTAAGACTTTGAAATATATATTGTAGATTTATCAAAACAAAGAACATGAATTTTATGTATGTACCACTGCTCCCACAGGAAACACAAATGTTTTCTTAAAAAATCTAGAAATTGATCTTGTTAAACTTTAAAGTCGTAGAAACTATAAAAATAATTTTATGTGGTGATTTCAATATAAATAGTCAGTTAAAATCAAATGATGAACTATTCAAAAATTTACTAAATCTTTCAACTTATCAACCTACCAGAATATCTAAAAAAGGTAGTACAATCATCATTGATCAAATAATAATAATAATAATAATAATAATAATAATAATAATAATAATAATAAACACAAATGATCCAGTTGGTATAAACAACATTGGTTTTAGTGACCATACAACACAAATTCTCAAACTCAAAATGCACACGAAGGTTATTAAGGAAACACTTTATAGAGAAACTCAAAACTCTCAAAAAAACTTCCAAATTTAACTCTCTAATAAGTTCAGAAAACTAAAATGTAATCAAAGCAACAAACACAAAGCCTATGCCAAATTCAACTTGTTCATAATCATATTTCAAAGTTATTTCAATACTGTTTTCCCACAGACACTGAAGAAAATAAAAAGCAAAAACCACAAATCATGGATAACGAAAGGAATCAAAACATCATGTGAAAGGAAATGAAACACTTGTTCACTACAAATGTAGTTCTGATTTCATTGCTTATTACAAACATACAAAAGTATCTTGAACAAAGTAATTAAACAGACCAGACTACTAATGAAAGATCAACACATTGCCAAAGTACAAAAGAAAAATTCCCCAGAAAGTATGCACATTGTCACTGAGCATCACAAGAAAAGTAACATTAATTTTAACAATGATACATAATGCATTATTTACCATTTGAACTGTATAAATGTGTATAAACAACCTGTAACAAGAATTGTATTGCGGGTCAATGACCCCCATCTCGATCAGGTTTTTCGTCAAGTTTCCCTGATCCATTGAGCAAATGCTGAGATGCCCCTTGTTTTGCTTCAGAACATAAATGTAACTTCATTTTCTGTGCACATCTTCTAGAATTCAGTGGGAAATACAATTATTCAAATTATCGTTTCCATGTTGTCGCGGCAGGAAGTATTATTCCAAAGGACAACATGGATAAGGGCCAAAATTTATTGCCTTTTTATCCTTGAAAATACATTTTATTACATGGGACTTTTTTTCTTTCAAAATTTAAGTAGTATATGACTTAGTGTAGGGATCACAGAATTTTGAAAATGTGCACACAATTCACTTTTCCCCATAGCACATCATATGCAGTTTTAACATTTTTTTGGCGTAAAATAAATTAAGTCATCACCAAAAATGAATATTGAGAACACTCACAAACATTAGTCCTACAAACTACTGTTTAAAAAAAATTACAAATCCTACCACTCCCAAATATGCACTCTGTACATATTTGAAAAATTAATCTTCACAAAGAAGACACTTATGAGAAACAAAGATTCTGTTACTCTAAACACAGACGTTCGTAACTATGATACTAGACAAAAAAAGAAATCTGCAGTGTAACTTCACTCTTTCAAAAAAAGTTCCCTTATAAAAAGTATTACACTATATAACAAACTCCCTAGTGGATTTAAAAGCCTAAATTCAATATTCACATTCAAAAATAAACTGAAAGCTTTCCTGTAAATCCATACATTTTACAGTACAAAAGAATATATACATCATAAACACATGTTTACATTAATGTAAACTAGTACCACTACCTACTAACAACTGCGTATTCTAGTTCCATGTTTTACAACCCCCAACTGATAGTTGGATGTAACAGACGGACCCACCAAGGCATCAAGCTTATATGAAGAATTTTTTTCTTTTTTCCCTTCTTTGCTTCTTTTATTATTAATTATTATTATTATGATCATCATCAATATTATTATTATTATTATTATTATTATTATTATTATTATGTCTTGACTTTTTTCGGCTTAATCTTTTGGCTACAAATAGCCTATATGGTTGTGAGGTGCCATTGCATGAATATTTCTGGAGTCATAAGAAAGTTTTCAAAAATACTACAGAAGACACTTTACACTTAGAATGTACAAACGATATCAGGGGGGGGTGCAAGACTTTGGGTTTATAGGTTGGCAACATATAGCTTTAAAATTCTTCAAAGTAAATTTCCAAATTTTAAAGTTTCTAACAGATCTAAGAATAATACAATATGTGCCAAATTCATTATTTTCAAGGTAGCAAATCATAAAATGTTACCAACAAAATTATTGACAATTTCAATCCCATTAAGCCTTTATCCTTTGCTTGAACACTGACATTGTCAATCAGTAATATTTTTTGAGGAGAAGTTAGTATTTCAATTAATATGAATTCTATAATCAACTACAACGACCCCATCATTTTTATGCTCGAGAGTGAAAAACAAGGATTAAAACAGCTAAAGTTCATCATTCATAATAAAATAATTGGTATAATACTTAATATCAATAATTTTACCTGAGATGGTTGTCGGCAATAAAACAAAACTCACCGATATCCACGAACTTTCTAAATTTCTTCGGCGTTCGCGAAAGTCCAGCAGCAAGAGAAGAGAGTGAGTTGCAGGTGAGTTGAGTAGTGAAGTCAGGTACTTCCCCAATAGGAAATCGATTTATCGAACTTTTTTGCCAATTCATGATAATTGCATTTACAGTGTCTAAGGCATGCACCCATTTTCTAATTAAAATAACATTTCATATTATAAGGATTTTTTAAATATAAGAAACGTGGAAAATAACTACGTTGGTAACAAAAAATAAAATATTTACGTTGGCCAACTTGATCGTCACAGCACCAGTTATCGTCACGAACCATGTGATCATCGCACGGGCATTTTGTGTGATAAGCCAGGCCAGACGCCGGCCGCTATTATGCAGAGCGAGAAATGTTGAAACACATTTTGAAGTGGTATAAAGTGACACTTTTGAACTGTGACCAACTGCAAATAATGTGATGAACGTGTACAAAATGCAATATTTAAAAGAAATGCTTTATATATGTTGCAAAGTTTCAGGTGATAATTTTGGTATCTGGCTGCATTTAAAATTCCCGCTTCGTGACGCGAACTTATGCCTTGGCTGAAATCGGATACGATGCGCAATAGTTCACCCATATATCTTTCCACCATAGTCAGATCCAGCAGAAAAACATCCGTGTCAAAAGATTAACATACTGCACATAATGTTCATTCTCTTTCAAATAAGGTAAGTTTCTCGGGACTAATCTATAGATCGATTTAAATGAAATACATGTTCTTTGATTTCCAGAACATTGGTTATCTTCTAATGAACATATCATTATCTGAATTCCAAACCTTTATCTTGCAGGCTATTATTAAAGAGAAAGAGAATCGCCAAAGGGTCCTGCATACGGTGGTTGTAGTATTTACGTTAGAAATGATATTGAATCTATACCTTTGACAGAATTAAATGTGTATTCAGTTGAAAATGAGAGCGTAGGCTTCCGCGGCCGGAGTCATGATTAACTTGGCTATACGGGAGACGCCGCGTCCAGGGCACAGGTGCCAACGTTTCGGTCGCCATTCTGCAACCTTCTCAGGGCGTAGTACTAGGCAGTACTACGCCCTGAGGAAGGTTGCAGAATGGCGACCGAAACGTTGGCACCTGTGCCCTGGACGCGGCGTCTCCCGGATAGCCAAGTTAATCAACTCAGTTGAAAATGTTTTTGAAATTTCTATTGTGTATCTTCCTGTGCTAAAAATTCTCTTACTTTGCATCTAAAGAACTCCAACAACGCCGGAGGTGCTAGCCGAATTCGTTTACTACCCTCCGTGAAGACACGAAGGTTAAGTGAATTCGAGACTCGCGGGTTCGTGGTTGGGTGACCGGCCAGGAACCCCGGGATCTAACGGCGTCGAGCCCCTGGCCGAAGGGATAAAAGGCACTGACTGCGACGTGACGAGACTTGACAAATATTAAAAAAAAATAAAGCACATTAATAGAGGATTAGTCCCAAGTGCAAAGCGCTCAACGGCCCTTAAGGGTCTTAGAGACGCGTTGCGTCAAGGTGTAGATGCAAAAAACAAAGGGAGCAGATTATAACGTGTTCTTAGAAAAACTGGAGATAACGATTATTAATTAGATCGTTGGTGATATAGATACCTTATCATTAGGGGCGATTCTGATGACCTAAAAATCGCCAATAATGATCAATAAAATGCTTTAAAAATGCCCTCAAACCAAAGAAAAATGAGGTAAAAAATCTTATTAAAACCAGTTCGGATGAACAACTCAAGCTTTTGAATACTTACTATGTAATCGAGCTTCTTTCATTCGTCAAGTAACTCAGCTGCAAACTTTTGGTTTGGACTGTTCTTTACCAGGAAATCTCTGTCTTTTGTTATCCCGAAATCGGCCGAACCGGTAATGGCGCTGATATACGTCACAAGAATTACATACGACGGCTGTCAAAACAATTTTGGAGCGAACAAATAGAATGGGCTACTGAGTAATTCTGTGAAGAACATTTGTTGCATCTCGTAAATATTATCTGAAGCAAGTACCATTAAAAATAACATTAAAATCGATGAAATCATAAAAAATGCATTAAAAAAGACGGAAAAGGGAAAAAAATTACTTGTCATTCAAAATCGACAAAAAATGCAAAATAATGACCCATAAAAATGGGTCATTTCCTTTTGTCATAACATAAACTGAATTTCTATACTAAACGGCATTGTTCTAACGTGAAAAGAAAACAATGACATTTCATTAAAATCCGCCCCTACTTATCATATAAGTGTAAATAAAAGATATTGTCTGGTACCAATAATAATAATAATAATAATAATAATAATAATAATAATAATAATAATAATAATAATAATAATAATAATAATAATAATAGAGTTTGATTACCTGAAGCATCAAGACCGAAGAGTTTGATTACTTGAAGCATCAAGACCGCGTGAATATCTGGCAAAGAAAGGAACTTCATGGTAGATTTTTTGCAACTTTAACTTCGGAGAACATTGATAAGAAAACCTCAGTGGAGTGGCTTCCAACCGGGGGCCTCTTCGGTGAGACGGAAGGATTTATTTTCTCCATTCAAGACCAAGTTGTCAAAACCAGAGCTTATAAAAAAATCATCATGGGTCAGCAAATTGATAGCCGATGTCGCCTATGTAAATCCACCAACGAGTCAATCCAGCATATTTGCTGTGGATGCCCCGCATTAGCACAAACAGAATACCTTAAGAGACACAACTGCGTCGCCAAAGTAATCCACCAAGCCCTTGCCAAAAGATACGACCTCGTAGAGAGTGAACAACCATATTATAAGTGCAAACCTGAGCAAGTAATCAGCAATGATCGAGCTCGAATTCTGTGGGATAGTGTAATCTTCACTGACCGAACAGTGGAAGCAAATAGACCGGATATTGTTCTCTTTGATAAAATATCTAAAACATCATGCATCATTGATGTTGCGGTTCTTACAGATGACCGGCTTGTAACAACTGTTGCTGAGAAAAAAAGGAAATACCAACCCCTGGCTGTTGAATTGAAGGACATGTATGGATTGCGCGCTGTGGAAGTGCTTCCAGTAGTGGTCTCAGCGAATGGATTGGTCACCAAGGAATGGCAAGAGATCGCGAAGAAGTTGGAATTGACTGAAAAGCATATACGGACAATTCAAAAAGCCGCATTATTGGGAACAGCAAATATAGTCCGTAAATTCTTAAGTCTGACTTGACTATATAAAAATCAAAATATATTCTTGTTCCACTTTACGTGCGAACCATTGTTGCCTTGGGTGATTTTGAGAACCCCGGCATCAGTGTATATCTACAGAAATTGGGAAATAATAATAATAATAATAATAATAATAATAATAATAATAATAATAATAATAATACATTTACTGCTTGGGAAAGATCCGGGTGGCAGATCTCCGTAAGTACATTTAAGATTACTTTTAAGTTTTGTTAAGTTTACATTTACATCAAGTTAACATTTAAAACATATATTTATGTAAATTATGACTAATACTAAATGAATACAAAATTAGTCTCAACTACAATGAATACAAAATTAGATCTACTCTATCATATGTACAATTATTAAAATGAGTAACTTATGGTTTTTAATTTATTTTTAAATTTTCTCACATTCTGAGGTAGTCTCTAGCAGTACTGCAGGTAATTCATTCCAATTTTATTGTCCGGTTAACGAAAGAAAATTTGCCAATATCAGTTTTTTGCTTTCTTCCCATAATTTTGCAATTGTGGTCCTGGCGGCTAGTGAATGATGATTTTAAAAGTCGCTTCTGAATATCCTTCCAAGCTGGTTCGCCTTTGAAAGCTCTGAAGAAAACACAGAGTCTAGCTCTTTTCCGACGTTTCTGCAAGGATTCCTACATGGTACTATTTGAATTTATTTTCCCTCGCAATACAAATTTTTCGAGACTTTTTGAATATTATTTAAAGTATTTACTTGTCCTACACGATAGGGATCCCACAAACTGAACCGTATTCAAGAATAGGTCGAATTAGCGATGTGTACGCAAATTTACGTCTATAAAGCTGGCTTACACACTATAGCAGAACAAAAAAAATTAGCTAATAATTTTAGGCTAATTAATGCCGTATTTCCAAATTTTAGGCTTTTGAAGTTTTCTCAAAATTGAATGTTCAGCCAGCTTTAGAATAAAGCCAGCTGACACAAAATCAAAACTTAATGTTAGAACAAATCAACTAGGACAATAATTATAGACTAATTATAGGCTCAGCAAAAATAATAATATTATTAAAAAATATTAATGTTTACTATTGTAAAAAAAAATAATTAGGCGCGACACCATTCAACTGGAGACAGACCATTCAGCTTGTAATAATTTTTAAATAGAAACAAAATTAAAATTAAAGCTAGAACAAAACCACTAATAGACGAATTATAGGCTAATTATAGGCTCACCGAAATTAATAAAATTATTTGTATACATAATTATAAAAAATATAATAAGTAATAATAAGTTACAACACCATTCGACTCGAGGCTGACCCTTCAACTCGTAATTATTTTTAAACGAACGAGCAGAACATACAGAAAACTACTTTTAACATACTATTCATAACATTACGTACTATTTGTCGATATATCCTTGAAGTAAGGGCTCGTCAACTACAGCTAAAAATGTCTCAAATATACAACCCAATCACGCAAGAAGGCACAGCGGCACACATTTCAAATCGTCATAACTAGCGAGCGTTTCCATTCAACATATTATCCATATGATTATATATTATTTTTATACACATATCATGAATTAAGTGGTTATCAACTTTCGCAAAAATGATACAATAATGTTGCAAAAATACAACCCAACCGATCAAGTACGTACATCCTCATGGCAATCAGAGAATAAAATTTGTTATACTAGTTGGCAGAACACATCTGTATATTCTTTCTAGGGTTTTTTTTCCAGCCGACAGCCGGTTACCCTTGATGTCCCGGTGGGACGCATATTCGACCATACACTAGACACCAACACACTTGCGGGCACCTCTGATCTGGGGTCAGCAGAACGCGAGGCCCTCCGCGACAACACATACATACAAAGACAAGGGACAAACAACCATGCCCAAGGCGGGACTCGAACCCGCGACCCTTCGAACCGAAGCGCTGAGTCGGTACTCGCTCTTAGCCACCTCAGCCATCCAGGTCGGCATATCTTTATATTTGTGTGTGTGTGTGTGTGTGTGTATATATATATAATATATATATTATATATATATAATATATATATATATTATATATATATTATATATATATATAATAAAATTTGTTAATATAGCCCGTGAATTAAGTGCTCGTCGACTTTTGCAAAAAAATTGCAACAATACAACTCAACCGACGAGGTACGCACTTCATCACGGAATTCAGAGCCTAAAAATTTTAAACTAGAAAGCAGAACACAGATTTATTTTAACATATTACACGTATTATTATGTACTATTTGTTGATGTAGACCTTCAATTAAGCGTACAACAACGTCAGAAAAAAATGGTTGCAGAAAAACAACCCAAGAAGTTAAATACGCACTTGTGTAACGATATATATGTCTCCCGCGCACGCGGTTCTGGGTTTCATTTCCGCTTGTCACTTAAGTTCGACTCCAGCAACCACTGTTGTTTCGACAGGTTTCATACAAATAAAATTATTTTATTTCGAAAACGTCACTGCCCTGGTATATTCGGCAATAATTAAAGATCTTCAACACACATTCGATTCAAAAGAACGCTCGCAAACTGCTGGTCAGCTGTAGCTTCTGCGAGACACTAAGGGACTTCCATCCAGAACGGCCACATTTAAAGAACTCATCAAATATACGTTTTGAATCAACAAACCTAATATCAAATGAAAATAAATTCTTCAAATATCATAAACAATGCACAGAATATCGTGAATAAGTGACTGAACTTGTGTACTTTCAATAACAAGCGAAATCCATAAAATTACGTTGCAGGGAGTCCGACGAAGACAGAATATTGGTATTCCCCTGAGACTTCCTCCGTCGCCGTGCAGCGCTAGACAGTACCACTCGTCTGGTTTTTTCAGTGTTCTGTTGTGATAATGGACTAACAAAGTCTTCGTTTAAAACTTGGACGATAATCTCGTGAAGCTATGTCTTCTATGTTGCCTAATTGTCCTGCTTATTTGAATCACCCAAGTACTTCCTACAAAGTCTACGTTTAAAACTTTTACTTATAGAAGTCAATCAAAATATTGCTTTATTAAATAAATATCTTTAGTACTTTTGATGAACTAAGAAGCAAACTGGAGTTGCTTATTTTGGAAGATTATTGTCGATTATTAATAAGGAAGACAGTATTATTTTTCAACATATTGATTGTAATTCTGTTCCTAAAATTATCAATCCAGTTGTGGTGGATATAGAATTGAAACTCAGTGTTAATTATTGTGAAAAAAATTTAAACTGGAGCACTACATATCAGATAGTGTTTGTATATGTTTTGTTTTCGAACTGTTAGGTTAGAGTTTTAATACAAGCAATAGTAACTGTCCCAATGATGTTTAATTTTAAGCCTCTTACTTCAAATCTTACTTAAATTAATGAGCTTTAATTTTAGACCTCTTACTTCAAATTGATACTACAAATTCAGAAGTTGATAAACATATTACTTTTATGCAGGAACAAATAAAACTCCTTACTAAAAAAAGTAGTGCATAGCCGTACAGTTCACGTTTTTTCATATTGTCTTGTATGCTATTTACCATATAGTCATATTCTTATAAATATTTCAAGCATTTAGGGTTCATAATATTTCGTTATCCTAGTGCAATTAGAAGATTATGTTCATTTGGTTTAGAACCTCAAATGGAACAAAGTGAAAACAAATTTTTGAAGTATACAAGAAACAAATACTTAAATTAAGTGATAGTGATAAATTAGTATTATCTAAGGTTTAAAAAATTTAATAATCAATTACTTGCAATAAGTGCTCTACGTATATGATATCAACATAATTTCAGATCTGAAAGAGATACTACTCATAGAACATCTGAATACAAGGTATGCACAGAACCTTCAAAATATTTTGAAAAAATGTGTTGGGATTAGAACAAGTAGAATTTTATATACGTTTGTTGTTAGTGATAATAACAGTATTAATAGAAAGTGTATGTTTTTTCGTCTGAAAAAACAACTTAAATTCATGTACAATCTTCAAGCTGAAAAGTAGACCTCTTTTCTTCTTCTTTGATAGTGCAATATATTTTCGTCTGGTAACTGCAATTTTACTTCACATTTCAGTTTCTATGGCCTATTTAGGCGGCCATCTTGAATGACTGCTGAGGCCTTCTATATCTAGGTTAAATTGAATGGCCAAAGAGTAAATTCAGTGACACAGCCAAGAGCCAAGTGCGTGGTGCAATTCCTGGCAAGGCACCAGACAGGGGAGAGATTGCCTTTTGGACGCTCTTTAGTTTTAGAATGATTTCATATACATCGATATTTGTACAATATCTTCAATATTGAATGTCATTAAAAGGGAAATGTATATTCAAAGATTTTTGAGATTTTGTCGATTATTTGGGTGTTGTGCAACCGTGCAACCTAAGCACGAGCCGCCACTGCGTGGCTGTAGGGTTCTTGTTGATTTGGTGTGAGAGATATATCGTTTCCATGTTGTCGCGGCAGGAAGTAATAAGAGCCAAAATTTATTGCTTGTTTATCTTTGAAAATAGATTTTATTACATGGGAGTTTTTTGATTGTTTTTTTCTCCCTTTCAAAATTCATTGCTTATTTATTTTTGAAAATAGATTTTACTACATGGGAGTTTTTTTGTTTTTTTTTTCTCCCTTTCAAAATTCAAAATTTAAGTAGTATATGACTTAGTGTAGGGATCACAGAATTTTGAAAATGTGCACACAAT
Organism: Teleogryllus oceanicus; assembly: GCA_964035755.1. Classification (NCBI taxonomy): domain Eukaryota; kingdom Metazoa; phylum Arthropoda; class Insecta; order Orthoptera; family Gryllidae; genus Teleogryllus; species Teleogryllus oceanicus. The sequence continues at coordinate 15,462,724 of CAXIVR010000009.1, forward strand.
TCACTTTTCCCCATAGCACGTCATACGCAGTTTTTAACTGTTTTTTTGGCGTAAAATAAATAAAAATAAATAAATAGATGCATGTTTGCGAATTTTTAGTGTGTTTTTTATTGTTAATTTGTCAATGATATTACACTCGTATCCATTCATCCTGGCTATGTTTTATGATGTTTATTTCTTTCTTTGTGTTTTCTGGAGTCATGGGGATTGAGATTAATCGATGTACCAAAGCATGCGTGCTTGTGTGTGAGAAAGCTGCGTGTTTGTGTATGGGAAGGTGTTGTGAAGTGTTGGGTATGATTGTGTCTGTGTGGGTCGGTTTTCTGAATATATTGAATTCGTGATGGTCATGTACTAGCGTGATGGTAAGATCAAGGAAGTTTAAAGATTTGTGATCGTTTTCTATTTCAGTGGTGAATCTTATGTTGTGGTGTAAGGAGTTTGAGCATTGTGTAAAACTATGAAGTATTGTGGTGCCTGTCCATAGTACCAACACATCCCGTCATCTACGTCCATGCCATGTCCATACCATGAAAGGAATTTTTTTAGAAGTGTATATCCAGAAGCAAATAACGTATTTTTCCAGTTGTCCATAAATATTTCAGCTAATAAAGGTGAGAGGGGTGAACCATGGGTAATCCTGAATCTTGGGTGTAAAATTTGTCATTGAATTTGAAATAGTTGACATTTATGCAACGAAGTTAAACTGTTCAATTTTGATGGGGACGACACATTGTGTTCTGCCAATTAGGTTTTTAACTAGTCTTGCAGACAGATGTTGGCACATTGGGAAAGAGGTTTACCACATCAAAATAAGCAAGTTTGGCGTTAATGGGGACTGGGAAATCTTTAATCTTGTTGATGAGATCAGGGCTGTTGAGTATTGTGTGCTGAGGTGTGTAATTGACAAGTTGTTTGAAATCTTTGTTCAGTTTGTATGCAATTCTGTGCATGAATGTGTTAATGTAAGGTGTATGATACCACAGGTCTAATGGGGATGGTCGATTTATTGATTTTTGGTAAACCGTGGAGGGAGTGGATTGCGGGGGAGACACTCTCTGTGGCTGAGTGAATAGGGTTTTAGATTCAGCAAGTTCATGATTTAAGGTAGTGTGGTGTCGGTTGGTAGGGTCGGTTTTAGAAGACACCGTTGTTACCATTGATAAAATCGTGTACTTTATTGTGAGGTGGTGCCCTGCTGGTGGGAGAGTCCTGGTTAGGCGGAAACCCCACAAGCCGACGGTAGGTCGGCGTCGAATCTCGCCATCCAGCGGGGGAAGATCACCGTCATCTCCCGAGAAAAAACATGCACTACACTAACGAGACTAATGACCAAAGCATTTGACGTGCCCGGAAACACGGAAAAATCAATCAATCAATCAGCATTTGCCCAATGGCTCAGGGAAACGGCGAAAAACCTGATCATAATGGGGACATTGACCCGGAGGTACAATACTTGCAGGTTGTTTACATTTATACAATCCAAATGGTAAATAATGCATTAAATATCACTGTTAAAAACCTCTTTTCTTGTGATGCTCAGTGTGGTCTCTAATTGTAATGAAACAGAAACGATTTCACTTGGGATTTAAACTTTTCTATCGAATTTAATCGTTTAATGTCATCTGGCAAATTGTTGTAAAATAATGTAGTACGTACGTAGCCAAAGCAATGTAATGTGAATTTTTTAAAATTATAAATAAGTAAAGTGATTTTTATTTTATAAAATTACTTGCGTAATAAAAACTCGACGTTAATTGGCATTTACTTATCACAATCTTGAAACAGATAGCTGTCCTACATGGCGTTGCCCGCATTTCGCGTAAAGATGTTTCACAATAACACTAGACATTAGACACTATCAATAACACTTCGTATGTTTACGTTAAAAAAACATGAAGTACAATCAAATTTATAATTTTAGAGAAGATATATTTTAATCTCATAATACTAAACTGAAGTGCCCCGCTCCAGAATTCATTTTATACCACCTATTAGACATGAATTTGATATATCCTCACACTTTTTGCCCACTTCTAACGATTCCAGTACATTCCCGCCCCACACAGTCATTCCCTGTTTCCACTCTCAAAACCTCCTGTCTACTTCCCTCACTTTCCAACTAAAATAATTAAGAAAAGAAAATTTAAAAACCTTTACACACATCTTTTCTTTTTAGGGAGTTTGTACATGATATCAATTCAATAAAGCACACTTCGTACAAAAATCATCCAATCTGTTAAAGTTTTAGCTTCAACATATGTATTTAAATATTCTTGTTTCCTGAGTTTCATCCAATAATTTCATCTCCTTTACACTTAAAACATGCACGCCTACGATCAGTTTCCAACTTACCTTAATAAAGTATCGTATATATGAAGAAAAACTATCAAATGTTATCATTCTCAAATAGAAACAGTTCCCATCATGCAGTTCAATGTAAAATAAACCACTTCTCGCCAGCAGTAGTATTAAATTTCAATATTTATTTCAATATAATATGAAGTAATACTCTTCATTAATGCAAATAAATGAATCTTTAGTCTGTGATTTTCGAATTTTCAACTTTAAGGGGAGCCAGAATGGGCAAAAATTATTTTTTTTTAATTTTTAAAATTATTAATTACTTATAGTTTCTTGGGTTAAATAAACCGAATTTTATCTTAATATGTCATCTCTAAGTATTTTTTTAAAATTTTGAAGTTGATATAGCGTGGAAGTGGGCGTGGCTATTTCGGCACATCGTGGGTGTTGCTTGAACATCGTTGGTGTTTTTCTTCTTTCATTGAGAGAAGTTAATATTTGGCTTTCTAATGTTAGGAACGCTGTTTCTAGTAACTATTGAGGGTTGAATAGCATCAAAATATCGGTGTTTGTGTTTGCCCAACATATGCACTGAAAACTTTAAGAGCCATTTCCCGTAAGTTTAAAGTTTTCATTTTTATGGAACATTTTCTCAAAAACTACTAATAGGAGGATGCTCAAATTTTATCAGAGCATGTACCACTCCAGTTTATATACTTTTTTCTACTCCCGTTGTATAATTCTGTCATTGATGGCTGCAATCCGTAGCATAATGATGCTCATTACGATACAGATTTCATTATGATCCAGGTTCTTGACCATCACAGATAAGTTTACAAACCAAGTATTGACACTTCATTAATCATTGAGAATTGTTCTAGTAAATGTTTTGTTCTATTGTGTACATTAAAATTGCCACTAATATTATATTATATTTGTTAGTTTTAATTTCTTTTATTATCAGTAATTTTTACGTGGACTATTATTGAGAATATTAATATAAATCGTAATTTCGACTAATATTAATCGTAATTTCACTTTGATTCTATTTGACTAGTGTAGTGGAAGTGGCAGATGGTACATTTGACTGACGTTAAGTTCGGAACGCAAGTTATTTTGTGTTATATGTTGCTGCCGTGTGTTTGTCCTTAAAAACCGGCCAATTCTTTAATTTAAAATGCCTAGTGAATCAGAGGTCAGCACCTCCAGAAATAAGAGAAAAAGCGAAAAAGGCGACCGCGAAATTATTGCCGCAACTTTTGTACTCTCTCGCAGGCAAACTGGTAAACCAAAGCCACCTGCGGCAGGTAGGGTGCTGTCCTGTAGGTGTCCTTGGCTGAATCCCGCATGTCAACTGCCACGAAACGCATCAGTGTAAAGGTTTAACTTAAAAAAGTCGTAGAAAAAGTACCGTATGAAACTCGATGTAATGGATATTATTACACTCGTGTGAAGTTTACGATACTCGCTCGTTTCTCACTCGTATCGTAATATCACACTTGCGTTTTAATACCCATCATTACATCATCGTTTCATAATGTACTATTAACGGGGTGGATTTATAAAATGTTAAATACTTTAGACAATATTCTTAAAAATATTAGCATTTTTAAGAACAAAACCGATTACAATGGACAAAAATGTATATTTAAAAAAACTAGCAGCATTTTTTAAAAACGGCTTCGGTAGTAGACTTATAAAGAATGAATCTACACTCACATAAAATTTCAAGTTTGTAAATTTAATAGTTTCTGAGAAAATGTAGCTTACATTAACATTAACGAGATAGGCCATTCCCGCTCCCCTTAAAATATTTTTCAACTTAATTTTTCGATTTCTAAAAGGTCAAATAAATTGTCTGTCAAATCAATTGTTGTCTGTTTGTACGTGTCGATTCAACTCAAGAACTTCTATATTTATTAACATGAAATTTAAACACATTATTATCATTATCTATTGGACTACTTCGGTTTTGTTTCTCCCTGATATCCCCAACCGTTTTAAAAATATAATTTTTTTGTTGATCTCTTGCTCCTTCCCCCGCACTGAATGCCTGAACATAAAAGTGAGTGCATATGTTTGTATGTGTTACGAAAACTATAAACTCTGGAATGATTGCTCCCTTTGACACGAATACTTTTGAGGGATCAAGAATGGAAAATAGCGAGACGGCGATACAAAACTGTTACCCTTAAAACGTTCGTTGATATTCAGTTAAATGCAAACCCCAATCCATCTGGACTTAATTGTTGCTGGGTGTTGCCGAAAGACACGGGGTGGGACCGAGCAGGACCAGACGGAGCAAGCAGATATGGAGGGGTGTAAGGGGTGGAAAGTCTGTAACATAGAGTAAAGAATTATACTCTTTAGTCTATGATATGTAAGGAACGGGCGAAGCAGAATAAGCGAAATGAGCGAGGGAAGCGGAAGGAACGAAAGGAGGGACAGAAGTGGCACAGGCCGAGCGGAAAGAATGGCTATGGCGGAAAGACGGTCGAAGCGGGAGATGCTTGATGAGCGGAAAAGCCTGAATGGGCGCGACAGGAGGTGTTGACAAGAGCCATGGAATGCCAGAAAGGGCGTTTTAATATTTTTTAAATTTACTATTAAGGAGGAGATTGAATTAACAAGAAAACCCTATCTTTAATATGTAAAGTGCCAGAAATTGAATTTTAGATTTTTTCAAAGTTGAAGAGGTTCTAGTCATAAAGTGTCCTAAACCATGTTTATAAACCCTTTTGGCTCTGTTTGAGCAAAAAGTTTAAAGGAAAGGGTTGGTGCACTTTGGAAAAAGTTTCGATTGATTAATTGATTGATGTTTCCGTGCACGGTAACTGCTGTGGTTATGGGTTCTGTTGGCTTTGGTCGTTAGTCCCGTTAGTGTGGTGCACGTTTTTTCTCGGGAGATGGCGGTGATCTTCCCCCGCTGGATGGCGAGACCCGGCGCCGACCTACCGTCGGCTAGTGGGGTTTCCTCCTAACCAGACTCTCCTATCAGCGGGGCACCGCCCCAGCCGAGACAAGCTCTAAGCCCCCGACCGGTCTCCCGAAATATGTGGTAGTGTAGTGCATGTTAGTGTAAGTGTGTGTGTAAGAGGAGAGGATAGGACAAGGAAGAGGAAGGACAGAGTTCGCGTGGTCCGTGACCCGTTTTGTAGAGTACTGCTCCGGCATTCGCCAGGTGTTGATCCGAGAAACCACAGAAAACTACCGAGCAGTCGGCCGCTAGAATTCTCCTCGAGACAGCGACTGAATTCGACCTAGCTGAAAAGCTAGTGTCGAAAATCCTGCCGCCGTCAGGACTCGAACCGAGGACCTCCCGGTCAGAGGCGCTGCAGTGACATCAGTTGATGCAGTGAGCTACCGCTCCCGGAGGTTCTTTTGGTGTGGTGAATGTTTCTTCCTGGGTGGTGGCGGTGTTCCTCCCCTGCTGGATGCTGAGATCAAACGCCGGCTTGCGGATGAATTCCTCCTCCAGGTACTACCTCTCCGCGGGGAACCTCCCTAGTCGGGACAAGGTCTAAGCTTCACACTGCACTCCTGATACGTGTGGTTGTGTGTATGTGTGCGTGTCCGTGTGTTACTGTATGTGTGTATGTAAGGGAAGACGATAGGTGAAGATAGAGGAAGGAAAGATCGCGGACGGTTCATAGTCCCTTTGTTAGAGAACTGCTCGGCATTCGCCCCTACAATCACTCCCAAAACTATTCGGACACCTGATAATTTTAAGATCATTCGTCCAAATTTTTTACCCAAATCATTATTATATTTTAATTTAGCATAATTTAGGTAAATCGAAGTTAGCCGCAAAAATAACCAAAATGACTTCTAAAAGAAGTAGCTCTAGGAAGTAAAATGACCATTTCATCATCATTTATACAAATCAGCATGCCTCAAAACTATTCGGACAGAGCGTGACTGAACTGAAATATCAGTCCTTTAAATATAGTAAGAAACCGTTGGAATCAACGAACGTCGAATGCTCAAAGTCATCCATGATCCAGCGACAGTTTGCTCTCTTCACCGAAGGTTTGGATCGTGGGAACTACAGTGAAGGAGTAACATGAGTCGCAGAGGAAGAAACAGTACTTTCAAACGTCAGCTGGTCGTATTTCACCATATGAAAGGTAAGAACTGCCGAAAAATTTCTCCTATGTTAATGATGAAGAAGAGTACAGGGAGTGATATTATAAAACGGTTCAATAAGGAAAGCAGCAGAATCGAGGGTGATGCCCAGGGAGAAGTTATCTATCAGAGAAGAAATTCACTATGTATATGTATGTATGTATATATATATATATATATATATATATATATATATATATATATATATATATACACGCCACCATAAGCCACGAGAAAAGCCCAGAACACAGAGAAATAGGGTACGCGGCGGAGCGATGGTCCGAGAAAGCGACATCTACACGCAGGTTTTCGCACTCCGATGTCCCAAATTAGGGATAATATTTTTCTTGAGAGGGCGCGAAGGAGGAGAAAATCCACCCCTCCAGAAATTTCCCCAGGCGGAGTCACATAAATACCGCGATGTATTTCGGGAGAGCTCTCTTACAACTTCGACAGCGACGGCAACTCAACCTAATTCTTCGGCGATAGTCATTGGTTAGTGCAGGAGTATATTTTTACTTGCTTAGTTAAAGCTGATTTGAGAAACGCGGTAATAAGTGATAGAATTCAGAAGTGAAGTGCATGTACAGTGTTAGCACTAACATTACGCGAGAAAGCAAGCGATGTGATTGCTTGAATCTGAAATAGTTTCATAATTGAAATAAATTCGCGCAGAAGGACTCTAAACGAAATCCAGCATTTAATTTTGTACGCCACGACCACGCACGCTCAAAGTGTGGCATGCCGGCCGAGTGCTAGAAGTATTCGATTCAAGTACGTTAGTTATTTAAAGCTGGAAGCGCGAACAACGGGTACGCGGCACGCGGCAGAAGGACGACTCCAGTGAAGACCCAAGCGTAGGCGAGGACTTCGACCAAATACGTGGATGGTACGAGCCAGAGATCGAGAGAAAGGTCTGGAATTTGGACGTGTGGCGGAATCCTGATATCGAGTGAAGGAAGTGGTATAACCGCGGGACATCGAACCAGTCAAGTGACGTGGCGAGGACGGCGAGCGACCGAAAACCCCAAGGTTAACTGATGGCGAGCGGGAAGGAGATGTCGAGGTAAAGAACTGGCAACTTCTATGCGGCAATTTGTTGGGAAATCGTGTAGCTTTAAATACCAGGCGAAGCGTCCTAAAATAGGTGAAAGTTCCAAATAATTACTGGGAGAAATATTTCGAACGTATGAGCGGCAGTTTAGATTTCATTCGCTGTACACACTAGTAAATTCGTTTGAATGCCATACCTTGTACAACTTTTCTAGAGTGAATATGATATTTCATGTTATAATTGTATGCAGTTGCTATAATTTGTAAAGGGTACGATTTAAGTAACGTGTGTGTCACGTTTGTTCTTGTGTCGTTCACAGCATTGTAATAAATGTGCAGCTTAAGACTGACCTCTGTGAACAGTCTATGATAGAATAATTGTAGAGAATCATTTAAAGGGCCGTGCACGGAAAAAATTTAAGAATAACAAGAGTTAAATAAGGTACACGAAAATAATTCAGGAAGAGGTAGAAGCAAAAGAATTTGTGAATAGTAATTATTGAAGTATTCAGGCAGTCGAGGTGACGCCTATACATTTTGTGGTTGTGTTCTTTTCTTTTTTTTTTGTTGTTTTCTGTTTTCTTTGCAGTGACCATCTACGCAAAGCGCATACTTTATTGTGCCACTGTGTAATTTGTTTTTTTTTTACTGAATATATGCTCATTTTACCAGAATTTTACCTAATTCATTGTGTCAAGGGTTCAGACTTTTCTCATACCCGAAAGATCCTGCTTCCTGAGAATTCAAAGCTCGCTTCACGAACATTCATTGTTTCACGCTTCATCGCCACCGGCTGGAAGGTAGTAGGTGGGCGTGTTATATGATTGATATATATATATATATATATATATATATATATATATATATATATATATTCATATTCTTGTCAGTTCCAAGATTTGGGACTCAATGCCTCTTCATTGTAAGCGATATCTAAAAACCACATGAAAATACGTATTCAAGGATTACTCTACTACACCAGGCTGAAGCCTGCACGCAGGATCCCACCTCAATCTGAAGCCAAATAATACACACGTTGTATGGTGTCAGCACGTGTTTATTAGCAGCGGAGCGCGAGCGCGTGCGCAGATGCGCAGTTGGACGAGGGGGGCGGGGGCGGGGGGGACGAGGGGGCGGGGCCCGGGACGCGGGGGCGTCAGTAGTGGTCGCTGGCACCGCCCAGCTGCCGCGCTGGCCACATGCACTCGCAACCTGAAGGCACCTTGAGTGTCGCCTTCTGCAGGTAGCAGTCTTTCTTGATGTCGCGTCGAATCACGAACAGTGTCGTGTACTGTTGCACGCACTTGAAGCCAGGATGCGCGCACTGCAACACACAACGCGTTTTCGGAAGGGATTCTATATATCGCATTGGTTGTTTGGGTGGCCTGTTCTGTACTGTCAGATTTTTAGTTTTTTCTGCAGATAAAGAAACCTGGTGAAAGTGTATGCAGCTTTTGTTTAAAAACACAAACTACCTATCACTATCTGCAAGAGATTTCTTTACTTCTGGTCATCCTGCCCATTTTCTTTTATCATATATAATTAAATTTTGAATTAAAAACAACAACAAAGGTTGTCATTGTTGTATGATGATACATTTTCCTTCTCAAAAAATAGAAACTATTGGGTTAATCATTTATTAAGAATATGAAAGAATAATAAGTTTAAAAACACATTTCTGGTAGGTAGAAACTCCCCTAATGAATTGGGACCCAGACAAATTTGTTTTAAAAGGAAAGAACGCACGTAATATGGAAACCTATGAAGCTTTCATATAGACTGCATCATGGGATGATGCGTTAAGTGTTGAGACCAAATGGAAATGACAAACATCTCACCACAACTGTTACTCGGAATTCTACATTGCTTTACCACATTGCTTTACTTATATGTATTACTTAACTACAGCTTTCGAAAATGCACAGGTGTGCGCCGCCTCAAGCGTCGGGGCAACTACCTATCTGGGCCCCAAAATTTATACATATTTCTTACCTTAACAGGAAATAAATACAACGTAAATTAAGGAGAATGCTATTATAACTGTAATGATACAATTAATAAACACTATTATTTTCCTATTGAACCATTTAGAAAATTGTCAAATGGTTTGGTGATCCTTTTCCTCCTTGTATATCAATTTCCCAAACTGTCATTTTCAAAAGGGGAAAACCAGTAATTCAAACTATGAATTGAAATGGAATTGTTACCGCCGATTAAAGTGAACCTATTTATAACTAAATATTAGGGAACGAACGAATTTAATCTGTCTCCTCGTATCCATCATTGTTTGGACCGTTTGAACCTTCTAGCGGTTTTTCCTTTTTTTAAAATTTATTTTCTTTCTGTTCGGTAGTTTTGCCTTTTAGGGGTTTGAACATTTTTTATTTGTATTACATAACGTTTTTAAGCAATCACGTTTGAGCATACAATCTCTCACTTCTTGTATCTTACTACTAACTAAGTTTATAGGATTTAATACTAATGGTGATGATAAGGGGTGAAAGGACACAAGTACAACTATGTCCGAGGCGGGACTCGAACCCGCGACCCTTCGATCCGAGATCACTACGACATTACTGCCTTAGCGATCTCGGCCACCGGGCCGACACGGTTTTTCTAAAGCGTCTCTTGCGGAAAACGTCACCTTATCTGATGTCATGACGCCGTCGTCGCCGTTGCTTTCGCAGTACACCTCGTCGTACTGCGCCGGGTAGTAGTCGACGCCGCGCTCCAGGTTCCGCAGCTCGACGCGCACGCGGCGCTCCTTGCACAGGGGCTCGTACTCCAGGAACTGCGCCGACAAGTCAGCCTTCATTGCATTGCACTGGTTTATTGAGTCAAACAGTAAAAAATGTATATGTCGTATCTATATATTTAAAAAATAAGGAATTTCGCCATGGCTTCGTTTAGAGCTTCTACTGAACCGATTGTAGTATTTTTTCCTTTAAATGAAAGGAAGTGATCCTAGATGTGTTATCAGATATTGTTTGTGTTGATTCACCAACATTTATGGTGTAAATTAATTAATTAAATCATTCTTTAATAGTACGCTTATCAATAGTCAATTGTTTTCTTCCAAAGGGTGGCTGTTTCAAAATCGATTATATGAAACGCTAGATGTGAGTCCACGCTGCTTCATGGTGGCACTGCTTGATGTTTTGTTTTGATTGTTGAAATTTGTTTACAATTCGTCAAGGTTTTGTTTCAGTGTAATAAGTGCATTGTGACTTTGACAGTTTGCATGTATTTGTTTTGTGGTGTATTTTGTAGAGAACATCCGGACAGTGGGTTTTGCTCGGTTGTACTGAAGTAGTGAAGTTGTTCACAGGTTATGTCGAATTCCGAATCCTTGCCCACGCGCCCTAAAAGACGCAAACGTAGGTACATTAACTGGACGCATGGAAAGAGAAAGTCAGCGTAGGTGTCGTGATAGTGAGGTCATTTCGTTTTCTATTTGTTGTTGTCTATGAAATGTCAGTTTTGTTTTGCTTTGTACTTCCCATGCGAGAGAAATTCTCCAAACGAGTTTACTCTGTGTTGCTTAAATGGGAGAATAAGTTTATCTTCGAGCAATATGCCAGAAGTAATCAGATTTTTTTATAGATGATGACACATCAAAAAATTTAGAAATAATATCCGTCAGTATAATAGTGGTCTTTCTTTTGTGTCATTTGCTATATTATTGGAATATGTAGGCCATATTGCATTGCCACCTGGTCATGGATCATACGTGTTCAAAATTTTGGGAACTCCACATCATAGAATATCTTCGTTATACCCTGAAGATCCAAACAATGCAACATATAGTGAACATTAATCTGGGTACAATATTTTACATTTATCTCAGATCTCACCGTCAAATTTTGACGGGTTCTCACTAGTGTTTTTTTTTTTTAATTCAAAATTCAAGTAGTATATGACTTAGTGTAGGAATCACAGAATTTTGAAAATGTGCACGAAATTCACTTCTTCCCATAGTACGTCATACGCAGTTTTAACTGTTTTTGACGTAAAATAAATAAATAAAAAAATAAGGGGGAGAGGGACCATTTACGCACGTTTACGCTCCAGAATCTCTTACCAGCATTTCAACTATTACCAGTTGAAGGACGAATAAAACTCTTAAAAATACAATAAAATAAATAACTCTCAACATTTTGTTTTCATCGGCACCCTCTAAAAGAATTGTTTGCTCCATTACCCCCTTACATTAATCTCTATAATATACAGCATATACGATTAATTAGTGATTCCGGACGCGTCAACGGCTAAGGTCATTTTTCCCGTAAATGTAGTGCTTGTGTTTCCCTCGAGAGGTGGGGGTGATCTTTGAATCTCTCCCTCTTTGAATGGCGAGATCCGAGCCGACCTATCTACGGCTATCAAGATTTCCCCAAACCAGGTATCTTCCATCTGCGGGGCACCGCCCACGCCACTGGGACAAGCATTAAGCTCCCGAGCGGACTCCCGGCGTGTGTGGTAGTGTGGTGCGTGTAAGTAAGAGGTGAGGATAGGGCAATGAAGAGGTGCGCGGTCCGTGGCCCGTTTGTTATGGTACTGCTCTGGCATTTGCGTGGTGTTGATCGGAGAAACCACGGAAAACTACCGATCAGATCAGTCGGCCGCTAGAATTCTCCTACAGCTAGTCACTGAATTCGACCTTGCTATCTAGCTAGCGTCGGAAAAATTCTCTCACCGTCGGGACTCGAACCTAGGACCCCCCGGTCAGAGGCACTGTAGTGACATCAGTCGATACACTGAGCCACCGCTCCCAGTGCATACGTAATCATTACACAAAGAATTGCACATAATTGTTATAAAGATCAGAATTTGGTACCCGAATATTTTGGTAGATCTATGGATTTTCAGTAATAGAAGAGTTAGTTTCTTTCAGTTCTGAAGAGTGGTTACAAAATGTTAAGCGTTTTCTAACTGAACATAGCATTTCTCCAGTAATATATCAGGGATAATTTTCTTCCGCAATAGAATATCGTTGTGAATAGATAATTATTTGTTGAAGTTTCTAAACATCCTAAAAAGTTGTTTGTAACGGTAGATTTACGGGTACCCCGTCGCAGAAAGTCTAAATGGGGCCCCTATCTGCAATAAAGTGAAGTTAAGAGTTATATTAATAATTTGTATATTGGAATATGACTGGTGCAACGGAGAAAATACGTATAGAGTGTGACGTGTTTTATTTTTTTGCGGATATTCGTCCGCGGGTGTCCTTATTAAGGGCCCCTTTTTTTCGGAAGGCTTCAGCCTAGTTACGCCCCTGATCCTAACGATGACCTGCCAGAAAAACCATTTTCATTCAGTATTTTTTTGTAAATATTAGTGTCTTCATTTTACGTATTAATCACTGGTTCATATTCGGCTACAGACAACTAGATGACCCCTTGATCACCATTGACCCCCTTCAAAACTTCTTCGAACCTCAGGGGAGCGATAGTGAATCTGGTGAGAATCTCTGCCTTACACCCTTCCCTTCAGGTGCAGTACCTCGCCCCAAGATTTTAGCTCACACTCCCCCAAAAAGTCTATAACATTACAGTTCGCCACTGACATTCAGAGCATTACAATCGACGACGTCTACCCAACAATTCTACGAACTGAGCTGAGTATAATTAATACATTTAAAAAAATGACAATGGGAACAAATGCAGTATGTAAGACAATTGTTTTCTTCTAGAAAACTTGATAAAATCACGACTATTAAGGAGAACGAAAATTTTAGTAAACTTTTTACGTAAATATTTGTGAAGGTGAAGAATAATTCATCTAAAAAACCGGAGGAAGACATTAAAAAGAAACGTCGAAACGTAAAATAAAACAGAAAATGTATACAACAGTGAAATAAATTTCAAATGTATTTTTATGTGTATAAACATTTGCTTTCTTAAAATAAATTTGAGATGGAAAGTTAATTGTCAAATCAAATTCACAATATAAAGAATTCGAGATTAGAACACCCAACATTTTTATATTTGATTTCCCCCGTCCGGGGACAAATATCAAATATGTCTAAAAATGTACGTAACTACCACAAAATTGCGACCTAACCGGAGGCAATTGGCTAGCCTGGAATTAAAGTGTTCTATATTACGAATAGTACAATGTGACTTAGACCACTTAAGAAATGACTAACATTAAAACCATCTGTCTGTACTAAAGTGGTACTTTGATTATGCGACACCTTCAACGACAAATGGCACATATACCACTTTACGTATACATGCTCACCTGTTCAGATCAAATTTACCATAACCTGGATTTTAGCCAAAATGTTTCATAGACCCCTTTAATCACAGATCATCCAGTCCCTCCTACGACCACCCAAAAATACAGTTTAAAATCCGAAAGTGACTGAAAACTGTTAATTAAGTGAAATATCATTTGTAAATTAAAACATTGCATGAATAAATAAATAAATAAATAAATAAATAAATAAATAAATAAATAAATAAATAAATAAATAAATAAATAAATAAATAAATAAATAAATAAATAAATAAATAAATAAATAAATAAATAAATAAATAAATAAATAAAAAAAAAAAAAAATAAATAAATAAATAAATAAATAAATAAATAAATAAATAAATAAATAAATAAATAAATAAATAAATAAATAAATAAATAAATAAATAAATAAATAAAATAAATAAAGTATTGGTGGCGAGGCTCAGGCCATTTAGCCTGCTCTTCCGCCTGACCAGCAGTAAGGTGTCAGTAAAAAAAAAAAAAGTAACCACCATCACCCCTTGGGGCGGTGACATCGTGGCCGGCCCGCAGGTGGGCACTCACCGAGGAGGTGTCGATGTTGACGGGCTCCAGCAGCACCTCGTCGCCGTCCAGCGGCGGGCGCGCGTGCATGCGGCTGGGGAACTCGGAGATGCTGCGCCGCGCGCGGACCTGCGGATTGATTGAATGCTTTTTTTGTGTTTCCGGGCACGTCAACTGCTTTGGTCGTTATTCCCGTAAGTGTAGTGCATGCTTTTTCTCGGGAGATGGTGGTAGTTTTTCCCCGCTGGATGGCGAGATCCGGCGCCGACCTACCGTCGGCTAGTGGGGTTTCCCCCTAACCACCAGCGGGGCACCGCCCCAGCCGGGACAAGCTCTAAGAACCCGACCGGTCTCCCGGAATATGTGGTAGTGTGGTGCATGTTAGTGTAAGTGTGTGTGTAAGGGGGAGAGGATAGGACAAGGAAGAGGAAGGACAGATCGCGCGCGGTCCGTGGCCCGTTTGGTAGGATATTGCTCCGGCATTCGCCTGGTGTTGAACGGAGAAACCACGGAAAACTACCGATCAGAGCAGCCGGCCACTAGAATTCTCCTCCAGAAGACTGAATTCGACCTACTGAAAATATTGTCGAAAACCCCTCAGGACCAACGGTCAGGGTGCAATGACATCAGTTGATGCACTGAGCTACCGCTCCCGGTCGGAGCTGCGGAGCCGAGCGCTCATGAAGCACGCACGGGCTGCAGGAATTACTCTAGGAGAGCGCTCGTGATAAATCCCGAGACAACGACACGTTTCTTGGGAAGACACACTATTTCATTCTCGTGTAATACCCCAAATCATCAAAGGATTTTGTCGACATTTACTCTAACTGAGAAATAATTGAGAAAGGAAATTTTATTTCAATAGTTTAATAAGAACTTATAATAATAATAATAATAATAATAATAATAATAATAATAATAATAATAGTAATAATAACAAGAGGTGCTACAAAATGGCAAAGACATTCTCGAAGTAAAGTTTTCTAATTTCCTTGGTGTGAACTGGTACTGTACAGTCTTGTCCTTCCTTTTTGCCTGCTTCCATCTATAGCGGCTAAAAGAATTTTTTTCTTAATTTCGCAACTTTTCGGTTTCAAACTAGTAGAACCTAAATTATATTTTAAGAATATTAAAGAAGACTATAGCGTCGTCCTAAATAGCAATTTTCATTGAAAAATTTCGAGCCGTTTATAAGAAAAGGACGATTAAACATTACTGTAAATGGGAAATTTGAGGCTCATTTTCACAGGAACCTATTGAGTTTTCTAAAAACATCATTTTAAATCATTTGAATTACATCCACTCACAAATGCAATAATGTATACAAATCGATGGGAATGTGCATATTAATGGCGTGAGAGATATTAAAAAAATACATTTGTGTAATTTTTGAAAAAACACACAAGAATACAGCAAAATTAAATTTACGTCACATTAGACAGTTCAAATTTGCATTATCCATTGGAAAATTTTGAAGAAAAAATTTGGACCATTTTTGAGAAAATGACGTTTGAGCGTTTCTGAAAATGCGGAATTTTGTGCTCATTTTTACAGAAAACGTTTGAGTTGTAGAGAAACGTTATTTGACATTATCTAAAGCACATGTACTTATAAATCTAAACGGACAGACAGAAGGACGGACAGACGTTTTGCTTCCAATTTGTTTTTCGGCATCAAGGATCCGCAAACAGGGATTCTGGCAACACCATATGATAGAGATTTTTTTCTTAATTTAGCAACTGATTTCATGCACTTTTTCGTCACCAGAACCCGGCAATTTTTTTTCCACCGAAAATCCACTGTTTTTTCGCGCAGCATAACATAACCTTCTCTATACTATGTATATTACTCCGTATATACGTACGTATACGAGAAACTAATAAGTTGTAATAGTTGCTCAAGATCAGGTGCTGAGAACTTGACATTATGATAAAGCGAATCTCAAAAATTCTCAAGATAAATGCCAAATTTGCCAGGAACAAGTAGAAACCATTAATTATGACCAATGATTGATTCGTCTCAGCTTGGCCAATTCTATCAATTACTTGAAAAGACATGATAGGATATGTAGTTACCTCCACTTGGCAGATCTGTTACGCCCTCGAAGTTCCAAACATATGCTGTGAGTGGTACGAACACTCACCAAAATCGGTGACGTCTTTTGGATTGTGTACACTATTGTACGACCAACAAATTCAAACTGATCGCACGATAGCGGCAAACGAACCGGATATTGTTATTCTGGATTTTGGAGAAAAAACGTGACTACATATACATATGGCTATGCCATGCAATCAAAACGTAACTAAGGAGGCGGAGAAACTTCTTATACATAAGAGTTTGGAAATCGAGATCAGCTGAACGTGGGACGTAAAAGCACAGGTCGTCTCGATAGTTATCGATGCTTCGGTATTTGTTACGCAAAATTTGTATAAGAACTTGGCTAAATTCCCAGATCATTCAAAAGACTGGAAAGTGCAAGACTTTTTTTTCGGAACAGCCTACGTTTTGGGCAAAGTATTGTAAAGGCACCGCCAATCCCTAGATCTGCTCCTCAGGAAGCTGTCTGTAACCCGGAGTAGATTTTATATTCAACCTACTGACAACATTTTTAGTCGTGAATTATAGCAAATAATAATAATAATAATAATAATGATGATGATGATGATGATGATAATGATAATGATAATAATAATAATAATAATAATAATAATAATAATAAAGTCAACCGTATAAATACTTATTTTATTATTATAAAACTAGGTGAAAATGTTTTCTAGAGTGCTCATTATTCCCAGGAACTAAATGATTAAATAAATAAGAAAGGAATTGACAATGAGAAACCAGCTTTAATCCAGCGTCCGAACGCAAACAGAGATAGCCCCGACGATGAAGGACTATGAGTGCACGTCACCTGCGCGCTGCCGTTGAAGGCGTTGGCGCCAAAGAAGCTGGCGGCGGAGGCGGTGGTGGCGAACGCAGATCCCAGCACGAGCAGCGCCAGGGCCAACTCCTGCAACAGAACAGAGACCGTCCACATGTGCTCCTACAACAGCACATACTTTCTCCTGTTATTGGTAACGATTACGAAGTATTGTAATATTGCAACTACTATCCTACTAACATTTCAGTTCTACATCACTTGAGAAAAGTCAAACAATATACGGGAACTCAGCATTACGCGAAAACTAATAATACTTTGAAACACGCGAACTTGAATAATTCAATTACCTAACATTCTTTAATTCTTTTCTTAACACACGTTCTTAATCTTTAAGAAACATCTATCGTCAATATTGAAGGGGTAGGTTTGGTTTGAAGAACATCAACATTTACAATTTTCAGAATGTCAGAGATTTTATGGTAATCGACTTGCGATATATATATATATATATATATATATATATATATATATATATATATATATATATATATATATTACAGAGCCATACTGTTAGGTAAACGTTCCTCAGTTATAGAAAAACATGCAAAAATTTGGAGCCATTTTTGAGATAATTTTGTAAATGGCGAAAGGCTTTATGTAAAGTACTCCCACAAATTAAAACAGTCCATTTCAAATTGACAGGGCCTTGAGTGTTACCAGATTAATTAGGAAATATTAATTTTGGAGAAAATCCTTTGAACGGTGTGAGCCAGGCACGTCAAACCGTGCCCGCACTAGCTACTTGCTCGTCTGGGGATCCCAGCGCTCCTACGGGCACGGGCAACTGCCCTGACTCCTCTCTATTTCCCCTCCAAATTCAGAAAGGGGTGTACATGCGCAAGCTGACGCAGTGCAAGGCGGCAAATAGTGGCTGCACACGAAACATATTTGCCAAATTTTTCTATCAAATAACCGAGAATTGTATTATGGTTTGGTGTTTACGTGTTTCCGGGCGCGTCAACTGCTTTGGTCATTAGTCCCGTTAGTCTACTGCATGTTTTTTTCTCGGGAGATGGCGGTGATCTTTCCCCGCTGATGGAGAGATCCGGCGCCGACCTACCGTCGGCTAGTGGGGTTTCCCCCTAACCAGGACTCTCCCACCAGCGGGGCACCGCCCCAACCGGGACAAGCTCTAAGCTCCCGACCGGTCTCCCGGAATATATGGTAGTGTAGTGCATGTTAGTGTAAGTGTGTGTGTAAGGGGGAGAGGATAGGACAAGGAAGAGGAGGGACAGATCGCGCGCGGTCCGTGGCCCGTTTGGTAGGGTACTGCTCCGGCATTCGCCTGGTGTTGATCGGAGAAACCGCGGAAAACTACCGATCAGAGCAGCCGGCCGCTAGAATACGCCTTCAGACAGCGACTGAATTCGTCCTAGCTGAAAAGCTAGAGTCGAAAATCCTGTCGCCGTCAGGACTCGAACCTAGGACCTCCCGGTCAGAGGCACTGCAGTGACATCAGTTGATGCACTGAGTTACCGCTCCCGGTGATGCGAGGCGGCAAATAGTGGCTTCATACAAAACATATTTGCCAAATTTTTATATCAAATAACCGAGAATTGTATTATGTTATAGTCTTCACAACTTATTACTATTTCATGATTATTCTCTTACTAAATTATCCCTTATATAAAAATCTTTGCTCAGTGACAAGAATATGTTTGAATGGCGAATTATTTCCTTGTTTTCGTTTTGTGTTGTGTTATTAAATCATTCAGTAATTTATTGTATTTAGTAATAATGTGAAATAAATGAACAAGTCTCTCTAAATTAACAATTTTTGCTGAAGGACAGACCGTCCTTTTAACAGGCAAGAATATTTGTTTGTTAAATCTCCTAACTTGAACGTAGGAAGTTAAGACTTTTATATCAGTCTTAGGCAGATAGGATTGCAAAATCAAATTACAAGAATTTAAATTTGGACTGATGTATTATTTCATTTTAATGGATAATTTATTTGCTTTAAAGAGACAATAGGAATTAATATTGCTAAATTTGCGACAATAAGTGTCAAGTAACTTCTCCCAAAGACTTGTGGGGCAGGTATCCAGTGACGTACCGCAACTCTGCAGGGATTTGCACAACCCTTACTTTTAAATCTCGCACCAATGGACGCAGTGCCCGCGAGCTCTAGAAAGCTTGTTACCTCGCCCGCGACCTTGATACGCCTGGTGCAGGCGCTAGTGTTGTCCACGGAGCGACAAACATAAAACAACAAGTATTTTTCGGGACTAGAAATCCCCAAAGGTGTATTGCCAACAACATTTTGATTCTTTTTAAAAATCATTACATAAGTTTCTCTTGAACGTAAAAATTATCCAAAGAAGAAAGTAAAAATGATAAAAAAAAAAGAGTTTCTTACGTAGAAAAGGACCGCATCTAAGCTTATATTTCTCCAATAGTATTTTTGTCTGTACAGTTATCAGCTCGAAGAGTGGTTATGTCCCCCTTTACCCCTCCAGAGAGAACTAACCATACTAATAACGGGTTTCACAGAAGCAATGACATTACAAAGCAACACATGCTCTCACTTTATCAACTCTCATTGTTCCATTTCTCTACGTTTTGGTGGTATTTACTAACTTCTATTTCTTTTCTTCCTACTAGGAATCGACCCAGGGCACCTCCTCATTGGAAAAAGAGTACTCTAGCTATGAGTCACTAAAAGCCTGTTGCAATGAGTAGGCATATATTATTTTGAACGAATAAATAACTGTTAAGAATATTTCAAACACAACCAAAATGCAATCCCCAAAAGAATGAACCACATTTCAATTCTCATTCAAACAAATAGTTTTTAAACAGAAGTGGCAAAAATTTTATTTTGATATTTCATTTTAAAGTTTTTGCATTTCTTTGTCGAAGAAAGTGTAATAGATTTTAGATAACGCACGAAATAACTATTTCAAGAATACTTGTTGAAACTGTGGAGTGAGGACCGCTAGTTGTTTTTTCATACGACTCTCAAGACCCGATTTGCACGCTTCCATTTGGCGAACGAATTGAGTGGTACAGTAAACGGGCGCATGAGTAGCGTCGCTCTTTAGGACCCACACGAGCGACCCTGCGGATGCTCTCGTTCGTTAAAACATCGTAATCGTTCGTCAAAAGGACGTGAATAAATCGGGTGGAGTACACCGATAAGAAACACGTCAACCTCTCTTACTCTTAGTCAATCACCAATCATTTTTAAATATCTTGAACTTGGGAACCCCAAACTAATGTGTTTTCCAATCAAGATTTTGATAATTTTCATTGCAATGATTTTGTCCCGCTTAGGAAACAGGAAGATGAAATGAAAATCATTTGATTTCGGTAGGCAATATAAAAAGTAACAAATACTATTTCACCACTACAAACCTACTATTCAAAATGCATGGGTGTCTCATCTTCTGTAAATATTCGATTGTTTTCAAGGTTTGAGGGTAAAGGCCCAAATCTTGTGTTGTCAGCCAGGATGACTGGGCTAATCGAAGAAGTCATCATGCACCTTATGTCAACATAACGTCCGTCTCCGTTCCGCGTTAATCACTGGTCCGCCAGATGCCCCGATGCCCGCTGGCCGTGGCAGCTCCCGGGGCGCTCACGTGAGCGGGCGCGCTGCGGGCGGGCCGCGGCGTTCAATTGGAGGGGGGGGGGCCGCACTGACCCGGGCCTAACGAGGCGCAACCGCCTCGCGCCGCCCCGCCCCGCCCCGCGCCCATTACGGCCCACTTCCCGGCGCACCTCGGCCCACGCCAATTCGCGCCCGCCAGCCGCGCCGCACCGCGCCGCGCCGCGCCGGCCTCCGTGCCGCAGCCAGCTTCCTCTTTTCCAACTCGGCCTCCCTCTTCTCTTACTTTCACTCCGGAACGCAAAAACTATTTATTCATTTATCAAACAAGCCATCGGTCAACATAAAACTAATACATACACTGTAATGATTTGCAAGACCCAGAACGTGAAAAATATAAAAAGAACAGAACTTTATTGGTCAAAGAGAAATTAAGTATGCAAAGAAAACAATAGACAGCAACGCCGCGTGTTCATAATTCTCAGAAGGTAGTAGAAAACGTAAAGGGCGGAAATGGGCAACATAAACATTGGGTAGAACCTGATTTTTGAAACAGTTTAAAGCAAAAATCAAGTAATTCGAGCCAAGGGTTCAAGAAATATCAGAAAGTGTATGAATTGTATGTAACACATTAAGAACGAAGAACATGGAACCCATTGTTGTGAAAAGAAACTCAGTTTTTATTGAATATTTCAAGAACGCTTGGACGGATTAACGTCAGACTTTCTGGAATTATAAAACAGAAAATTTGGATTAGGGCAAAATTAGTCACGGCACGGGGGAATTTGTACGGGACTTGAATTATTTCAATAGTTACATTTATAACGTGGGGGATTAAGAAAGAAAAGACATTCGCAAACGATGGAAGTATGAATTTCTAACATGTTGTACCGTGATGGGCGGGTGTTTTGAGAAAAAAGAAAGTTGTCGGATTGTAGACCAACAATGTGAAAAAGGTAGTAAGCAGGAGAACGAGTTGAGTTTTTGAGTTAACGCGAGTACACGCGTTATATCTTCGTGCTGAATTTGTTTAGATTTTCTCAAAAATATTTAGTGGAAGTGTTTTTTGAGAGTTTTATCGAGTAAAAGAAGTCATTGGAACATTGTGGAGATAAAATTAAAATTTGTTTTTGTTAAATTCACGGGCAAAATTGTGAAAACATTATTTCGCGTAAGTAAGACATAGGAAAACATTAACGGGAATGTGATTAGTCGCGAGAAACAATAACCGGGACTGTAAATAACGGATTTGAAAGTGAATTAGTGGCGTCCAGGAACTGGTGGCAGCCGAATTGGAATTTCGTCCACGGGCGGTCCGCGAGACACCGGGCAACGGCGTGCGCTGACAGTGTGCGACGCCGCAGCAAAGGGAAGTTGCATGAGTTGCATACATACTTTATCTTTTTTAATGCTCGAGACAAAAAAACGCAAAGATTCTGTCGAAGATCAAGTTTTGGCAATTAAATTAATTAAAATTACAACCATAAGATGAGGTCACGACAGAATGCGCATTCCTGTGTGAATGAAAAGTTTGTTGATGTTTTAAGTGTGAATGGAATTATTTTTATGTTGTTTGTATTTATATTTTTTGTTATTTGTTTCCTTTTTGCAAGCCAAGGGTTCATTTGTCAATGTGTTAAAATTTGCTTGCAATAAACAAATGAGCATTTAGTATGGCTCATGATTGCCTCGAATATGTGTGTTGTTTCTTAGTAGTTCTATAGAGATTGACCCAGGCACGAACGTGCGGTATTCCGCCTCAAGTCCGTATGGAATGAGCACGCGATTCACGCCCAGGTAAGATTGAATAACTATAGTGAGCTAAGCCGAGGCACGGGCGACTGAGCAAGAGCAAGGGCAAGGCAAATGGGGTAGATATAAGAGAAATCGGTTTCTTTGTGCTCCCAGAGGCATTAAGAGAAAGGGTATTAGGTGTGTGGCGACGTTACATTGTGCGCCCGACGTGAGGGCATGAGCAAGTTAGGCAGGTTGGATAGGGACGCGACGTTACATTACAACACCGACAAACCAACAGCTCACCACACTTTTCCACATCCCAACTCTTACAAATATACAATATACATAATCACATCATGTCATCACAAATATAAAAGAACAAGCAAAGTATACAGAGTGTCTCAAAGTTAACACAACCCTGACTAATGTCATCACAAATATACAAAGCAGTGCTTTAGTTTATCACATGGTCTTCATCAAACTACATAATTATTATTGTTTTTATTACACAAAAATTCGTAGTTATTTATGCACCAAAGGCGTTAGAAGGATTCTAAACGGTCACAAAAAATGATCGAGCAAGTTAACCATTGATCATTAAAACAAGTTAACGCCCGTGGTACATACTATATTTTATTTTTTACCTAATTTTAGTGATTCAGATTTACTTATTTACTAATTAACTAGATGTTCACTTGACTCGGTTTGTCTTTTCATATTTCCCTCCTGTAATTCCCTCCGTAAGAACACGCAGCATCATGCAACTGTTTTTATATATCTCTCGTAACCACGATCCTCTCGTTTCAGGTAATTTATCGAGCTCCGTAGCGATGGCAATAACAAACGGTATCGATAATAAAATAAATTACTTTTTCTAAACTTCTCATTTTTTTGTGTTCTGTTTTAAAAGTTGCATAAAGCCTCTTTTCCTTCTTCTCTCACGCTCAGTTCCTCTCTCTCTTCATCTTTATTTACCTCCTCCCCCAAATTCGGTCATTTTTTAATTTTTTTCCTTCATTTATGTATTATTAGTTGTCATTCACACTTGAAATTTCATATTATTTTTTATTTCTTCCTTCATTTTGATGTTTATTTCTATATCTTAATTTTTGTGACTCATTTTTCTTACCATCAGCTTATTTTCCATTTTCTCCCTTTTCCTACGGTTTCGTAATATTCTACTTCTTCTCTACTCATCTCTCTTTTTACTCTTTCGGTGTCGAATCAATTAAAATAGACTTCATTGTCGAGAGAACATTTATTCCATTTTGGAAAAGAGACTAAGTACTGAACATTACCCAGTCACTTATTGGCACGAATGTTAGACATGTTGTTCTTTCTATTGGTTCAGAATTTCGAATGAACTAATTGTGCCCGGAATATTGGTTCATTCATAGTTGTCATTTAATGTTTTCTACACTTGTGTTAACTGTTATCGTTTATTCTAATATATTGCATTAACATATGCATTAACTTTTATGATTTCACCAAATATGATGTGGCCAGTGGACCATATCAGGTGATGGAAGGGGGGACTTGGAAAGTACTATGGCGACCACAGCCCGGGAGGACGAGCCTGTCTGAGCCACCAGAGAGAACGGCGAGGAGGATAAACACATTGCAGTAAAACAGTAACTTCTATGATTATGATTATGATTAATAATAATAATAATAATAATAATAATAATAATAATAATAATCTATTAAATCGCTAATTTGAGCTGTTTTCGTTTAAGAAGAAACTTGAGCTTTCTACGCGGTCAAATTTCGTGATTTTTGCTCTAAATGAAAGGAAGTGAATCCTAGATGCGTAATAGCTTGTTATTATTAACCTTTTTTTTTTTTAGCATAAACACAAAAATTATATCCTCTCCTATTTGATTTCACTGGTGTAGATGAATTTTTCGGCTATCATACGCATCCAATCTTTATAAGTAATGTCTGTAAAGAAAGAAAATTTTATAGACTTGAATTACACTACGATTTTAAAAATATGAAGGATTTGTTGCAAGAAACAGCATCTAAATATTAATGTCAAATGCGACCCGCAACACTTGGGCAACGTTGTTGAAATCTATATAGGTATACTCCCTGAAAACGAAGCTTTCTAGTATCTTCAAAACCTGGAATGTTAAGGCCGAAGGCCTCAAAGAAACGTTGCTCACACCATATTCTACAGTATGAGATCTTTTTGGACATTCTAATAATCTTTTGCTGGTTCGGCGCTTCTCGATTCTACTTCATTTGTTCAGAGACGTGCAGAATCTGCAACTGTATGTGAAATTCGAGAAATTACTTGATATTCTATTCCAGTGAATTGCACGGGTATGCCTATATGTTCGGTAATAAAGTTAAATAAGAATAGTTTGAATTTGCATGGGTGTATTGTACTGCTATATTCAGTTAAACCAATTACGAAGAGATAAATAGAAAAAGTGATGGAGACTAAGAGGGCTTTGCAGAAAAAGATATATTATGGTCTTAACATGGAAAGGGAAGTATAAGGAAGAGGGTGGGGTTTAACATGCGAGAGTTCTTGCACGGGTACGCTAGTAATATCTTAAAATTAATAGAAGGAACGCACATAGGCCGCTATTTGTTCAATACGTCATTTCCAAGACCAACTAAACGTAGTTCGTCTTGGTTGTTTCTTTGTGCGAGTTGCAAGCGATCAGCAGTGGGTGGACGTTTCGTAGTGCGTTGACGTGTGTTATCGTTAGCGAAGGAGAGATACCGATTTTTTTGAGTTTGAAGATTGTGTGCTTTTGAATTCAAAGACAACTGAGTGTGTATAAATGCAATACCCAGCAATCTTCTACCGGGGTTCTACTGGTTTTTCGTGTTTCCGTGCGCGTCAACGGCTTTGGTCATTAGTTCCGTAAGAGTAGTGCATTTTTTTATCGGGAGATGGCGGTGATCTTCCCCTGCTGTATGGCGAGATCCGGCGCCGACCTACCGTCGGCTAGCGGGGTTTCTCCCTAACCAGGACTCTCCCACCAGCGGGGCACCGCCCCA
Source organism: Teleogryllus oceanicus (assembly GCA_964035755.1). Lineage (NCBI taxonomy): Eukaryota > Metazoa > Arthropoda > Insecta > Orthoptera > Gryllidae > Teleogryllus > Teleogryllus oceanicus. Next base: position 15,488,238 of record CAXIVR010000009.1, read on the forward strand.
GCCGGGACAGTTCCCGACCGGTCTCCCGGAATATGTGGTAGTGTAGTGCATGTTAGTGTAAGTGTGTGTGTGTAAGGGGAGAGGATAGGACAAGGAGGAGTAAGGAAAGATCGCGCGCGGTCCGTGGCCCGTTTGTTAGGGTACTGCTCCGGCATTCGCCTGATGTTGATAGGAGAAACCACGGAAAACTACCGATCAGAGCCGCCGGCCGCTAGAATTCTCCTCCAGACAGTGACTGAATTCGACCTAGCTGAAAAGCTATTGTCGAAAATCCTGCCGCCCTCAGGACTCGAACCTAGGACCTCCCGGTCAGAAGCGCTGCAGTGACAGTTGATGCACTGAGCTACCACTACCGGTGATAGTGTTTGATGTTCGTGTAAGTATGTGTAAGGGGAGAGAATAGGACAAGGTAGAGGAAGGAATGATCACGCACGGTCAAAAGCCCATTGTAAAGGTACTCTGGCATTTACCTGGTACTGATCAGAAAATCTACGAAAAAAACAACGATCAGAGCAGCCGACCGCTAGAATTCTCCTCCACACAGCGGCTGAATTCGACCAAGCCATTTAACTTGTATCAAAATTCCTGCCTCCGTGGGGACACGAACACAATACCTCCCGATCAGAGGCACTACCAGGACAGCAGTTAATGCCCTGAGCCTCCTCAGCCCGTACGAGAAAGCATGTGTTGTTTAACACCATTAGTTCATATTATGGTGTTTCCGTATCCTGACACGGAACCTTATAAGAACGCAGGGCGATACAATGATTTGCAGAACGGAATCTCTGGAATCGCTTGTTGTTTGTTTTTGATTTGGCGTCTTCCGCCAGAGATCGTGTCGATGTCCGGAGCGGCGAACGCCGCGCGTCCGACACCACCGCGTGCGTTACGTAACAAAATCCCACGGCGTCACTTGAGTGCTAACTGCGAAAATGGTTGATGCGAAGTGGCAATTAGCTAGGGAATTGAGTGATTTATGCACAGAAATTCGGACTGCCGCCGCATGTTGGGGGCGTACGAATGGCCCAGGACACCCGAAAATGACGCCTGTGTGTTGTCTACGCTACAACAACTGTGTAAAACGTAGTGAAAAGATCTAATAAAAATATATAGTGGAACGTCACACTCCGGAATTTCGGGTCAGACGTCTCACAATTACTTTCGATAATTTTTACATCTTCACAGCTTCATGTTTATTCACTATACCATCACGAGAGAAATGCGTATGCGATAATATTTTTAAATATTATATTGTTTCTGTTGTTTTTCGTTTTGATGTTTCAATTTGGGACTCTTGACCAAGTGTCGAGGTTTGTAGCATTTAGTTCCAAACATACTATTGTCCAGCACCTTAAAGCCAAACAATCCACGACTGTAAAGGATAATTGGAATAGTACTTACACTTTATTCTTGTATGTTTTGCAATATTATAAGCATTATTTAATTATGTTTACCAATTATTAAAGTGATAAAGTTCTTTCAGTTATGATAACAGTTGTATTTCAATTGCTTATGTTCTACCTTTGTCAGGGCTATAATAATGAGCTGTGGCGTTATTTACAAATTGAAAGTGGTATTCATATTAACAAAGGATATATTTGAACGAATTGTAACAATTGCATCAAGAAAAATTAAAATGTTTCCTTCGATAAAACTAGTTTTACCTGTTTAATTTGTAAATAATTCCAAAAATAATTATTTTAGCCATGATGAAGTCTGAATTACGTCGGAAAAGTGACTTAAATGTCATTTTGGACCTGAATTCAAGATCATAATTAATATAATTTTCAACAGATCACGAAACAAGTGGCACTATTATCATTTATTAAAAAACACGGCTTTCAATTGAATTCCGTACCCAATTTCGGACGTAGTATGTCGGATGTATTAGATGTTTGTGTGCATCTCGAACTAGTGACGCCTTTAATTTGGCGAGTCCCTTGCGACAGCCGGTGAGCTCTTTGCGCGTTGCCACAGAGGTGACAGTTCTTACGCCCCGTGGAATGACGAGTGGGTTGCGATGTTAGCACAGTCTGCTGCTCACCTGTCAGTGCCTTTGTGAGTGCGTCAGGGAGCGTAATGTATGGGACGCCCTCGCGCCCACCGCTCACTTCTGTTCAGCTGCGAGATCGAAAGGACCGAGTCCACGGTCAGGGAGCGGCGGAGACGGCGGCATGCAGTTTTACCACAAAGCGTTGCGGCATGAAAATCTTGTCGATTATGGCAATTATGAGATTGTGTATTATCCCACCCTACGTTTTGAAGTTGTCTGCTATGGGTAAGTCTGTTATATGGAGACATTATCCAAAATACGATTGAAGTTAAAAGAATAATTTATTAGTACAATCACATAATAATCAATTATTAGTACAATCAGTTAAATTATTCAAATAATTATTTCCTTCGTGTGTTCTTATTTATCAGAAAATGAACCAGCATTTCTTTATTAATATTTTTGGCAAAATTTAAAACTGAAGTAATAATTGCTAATATTAAAAGACATTTGAAGACTTTTTTAGGGATTAATTAACATTTAATTCTGATTTCTGAGAAAATGTAAGTCTGTTAACTGTATAAATTAGCATAATAACAACGTTAAATAATGAATAATACTAATAAAATATTATTTAACGTCATTTTGAGCTCTCAATTGTTTCATTCTTGTTTCTCTTCGTTTAATATATTGTATTCATGTTATAATTTATACTGTATTATAGTATATTTGTATTATGTTCCCCAAATACGTCATTCAGTCACTGTTCATAATCTATCCACTAGCATGTCAGGTGTGTACTAAATGGTAATAACTGACGATTGAACATATTGCATTGTAAACTGTATTCTCGTATGAATCATAACAAATGAAATTTCCTAACACATTTTCAAATACCTTGTTTAAGAACAATGAAGAGTTAGTCATATGACAAAATTATTGACTGTCTCACTAGAACATTTCATCACAATTTTCTTAATAACTACTTGAATATGAAAATGACGCAATGTTAACAGAAACTAATAAATATCATCTAAAACCTTAATGCGAACTCTAGAATGTTAGATTCAAAGATGCTTCGATTTCAATAAAAAAATAGAAAAGGCACTCGTATGGATAATTTATTGGAAGAATTATTTTAATACTTGTCACAAGGCATAAGAAAATTCATCTTTAAAATTGCACTATCTCTAAAAAGCCTATGATTTGCTGAAGATATTGTTCCGTTCAACATGAACATGCAAACAGGCTCCCGTAATGTATGTAATTCAATCCTTTGCCTACAAATTTCATAATGAAAGTACAGGACGGCGGAATTGTTTTTCTAGATTACAATAATACAAAAAAATATGGGAGTAGACTTCCAAACGCTTTGTGCCAGACTTCACTGGGAATGAGAGTAACGAGTAATTGTATCCTTCAGCCTCGTCATCCTGGCTCTGCACAGATTCATTCTTTGACAGAATGTGATAGCGTATTCGGGTGGCAACGGCGATGGTCGACGGGCGCGTCTAACTGCCATGATTCTTGCAATTTTCGAGAAACCCAAGCACCTCACAAAAGTTACATGTCTTCACGTAAATTGCAGATTTTATTAACTATTTGTTGTTAAGTTGTATTTGAAAATTTGTTGATGACTTGCAAATTTTTATTTTGTTTTATTTAACATTTAATTTCTTTGCTTGAAAATGAGTACATTGTCATAATCACGCTGATTACGCATTCCCACAAATTCGTAGGCAGATACTACAAATTATCTTATTTAGTAATTATAATGGTAACGGTTCATAGATGGTAGAAAAAGTGTGTCGATGTTGGCGACAAAATAGAAAAGGCAATGGTATTGGTTGCAATATGTTGTTTGTAGTATGTGTTTGTGTGTATAAGTATTTTGAGTTACATAAAGGTGAAGTAAACCAGTTTGCTGGAGGCGGCAAGGTTGATAATGACATTATTCAATATGAAATTGAATTCCATTTCCTTATTTTCCAACATTACGTCTTTATTAAACCATTTAGAGTGATTTGAAATTAATTACAGATTCCCATTGTATTTTTTGTAAAAAATACACACTCTTCAAAATGTTTGTCACCTTTAAAGCAAAATTACTTCACGAAATTGGGGTTGAATTTCAGAGTCAGAAGAACAATAAAACTATGAACAACATGCACCGCTCATCAGAAAATCAATGTCACTACCGCCAAACTCATATTTGATGTAGAATAGCCTTGTTTAAAAATTATCCAATAATTTCTACAACAAAAATTCTAACCACCTTGCGGCCACGTGAAAGTTGTCTATGGTTTCATTAAATACTCATGAACTTAGGGAAAATCCAAAAATAATGAAATAATTTCGATTTTGACTGAAAATATTTGTTTGTATTATTTCATCGAATCTCATTCTGCGAGTACCGAATGCATTCTTAAACTCAATGGTGTCACATTTGTTTGTAAATATATTTAATGAATAGCTGTGTTATACTAGATAATTTGATGCAGTTAATTAAATATTTACCAAATTCATTTAATGGCTTTGTAAATGGGACATGTGTGCCTTGAATTATTGATAATATGCTACTATAGTGCAGTTTCACAAATATCTCACCATGAGAATTGAATTAGTGCGAGAAACATGTGAAGAATAGTACAGTACAAGCATAAACGTCGCCCAAGATAATATCCATTATTATGACGTTTTTAAAATGTTTCATCCTTAATAGAATGGTGGAGAACGTTGAAGAAAATCTTTGTCGACATGGGCTGTTTGAAAAACAGTTGTGTGTTAAACTATGAAACTTTCATAAAATGCATGATAGAAAATTGCAGTATGCAGAAGCAGCCTCATTAGGTGAAATTTGAAAAATTTCCAATACTTCTGCCGTAAATTTATTGTGTAAACTTGTAATTTTGTATTGTATAAATTCGTAACTCTTGCCTACAAATTGAGACTATTCAAAATATCTAAACATTTCATATACTTGTACATTATTTGTGTTTTGATACTTTAAATCGATATAAAAGTTCAACTATAAAAAGTTAAGTATCAATTAAGTAAATAAGTAATTTAAGAAATTAAGTATTAAAAGTATATAAAAATAAGTATTTCTGAATAGCATTATAGGCGTACAGAGTACACGATCAGTTGGCATTCAAATTGACCAAGGGAAGACAATATTTTAAAAACGCAACGAAAATGTAGTAAATCCTTCGACAAACTTTCGGAATATTAGTTTCGTATAAAAATCCTTTAGAAAGTTTAGTATGTTTTGTCCAAAACGACATTTCGTGTTGATTCGTTTTTAGAGCGACCGTCAGAGTAAAGTAAGTTCCGAGGGCGAAACCGAGAGCGGTAGCTCAGTGCATCAACTGATGTCACTGCAGCGCCTCTAACCGGGAGGTCCTAGGTTCGAGTCCCAATGGCGGCAGGATTTTTGACACTAGCTTTTCAGCTAGGTCGAATTCAGTCGCTGTCTGGAGGAGAATTCAAGCGGCTGGCTGCTCTGATCGGTAGCTTTCCGTGGTTTCTCCGATCAATGCTAGGCGAATGCCGGAGCTGTACCTTTCCAAACGGGCCACGGACCGCGCGCGCTCTGTCCTTCCTCTTCCTTGTCATATCCTAACCTCTTACACACACACACACACACACATATACATATACACATACACACACACACACACACACACACACATGCACTACACTACCACTTATTTCGGGAGACCGGTCGGGAGCTTAGAACTTGTCCCACTGGTGGGAGAGTCCTGGTTAGGGGGAAACCCCACTGGCCGACGGTACGTCGGCGCTGGATCTCGTCATCCTGCGGGGGGAAATCGCCGCCATCTCTGGAGAGAAGAAACCTGCACTACACTAATGGAACTAATGACCAAAGCAGTTGACGTGCCCGGAAACACGAAAAAATCAATCAATCAATCCAAGGGTGAATGAATATTGATTTCGGCAACGTCAACTACTAAGTGCATTAGTCATGCAAGTGAATGGTGCATCGTGGAAGGTGGTCATCCGCTGAAACGTGATATACAGCGCTGACCTTTACGTCTGCTTGTGGGTGATTTCCACCTCCAGCTATCTCTCCCACCGGGACACAGCCTCAATCGGGGCAAACTCTAAGCTACCAAATGGCCACCCAACATAGTATGTAATGCAGAATATTTAAGTGTAAGTGAGTGTGTTAGAGGACAGGAAGAGTTAAGGAATGAAAGATCGCCCACGGTCCATGACCCTTTTCTGTTTCGTCATTAGCTTGGTATTGACAGAAAACACGGGAAACTACCGAACAGAGCAGACGGCTGCTAGAATTCTTCCCCCGACAGTAGTTGGATTGGTTTGGTTCTTTTTTTCGTGTTTCCGGGAGGGTCAACTGCTTTGGTCATTAGTCCCGTTAGTGTAGTGCATGCTTTTCTCTGGATATGGCAGTGATCTTCCCCCTGCTGGATGGCGAGATCCGGCGCCGACCTACCGTCGGCTAGTGGGGTTTCCCCCTACCCAGGACTCTCCCACCAGCGGGGCACGGCCCCAGCCGCGACAAGCTCTATGCTCCCGACCGGTCTCCCGAAATATGTGGTAGTGTAGTGCATGATAGTGTAAGTATGTGTGTGTAAGTGAAGAAGATAGGACAAGGATGGGGAAGGAAAGATCGCGCGCGGTCCGTGGCCCGTTTGATAGGGTACTGCTCCGGCATTCGCCTGATGTTGATCGGAGAAACCACGGAAAGCTACCGATCAGAGCAGACGGCCCGTAGAATTCTACTCCAGGCAGCGACTGAATTCGACCTAGCTGAATCAGTAGTTGGACTCGACCCAGCAAAAATACACCATCATTTGGTCAAGAACCCTACGACCTTCCGTACAACGCTACCGCAGAGGAAAGGATGTTGCCGCTGAGCTGTCGTACCCGGAGAAACGTGTTCCAAATATCGACGAATACCAATTGTCAGGGTTTCACAGAAGCGAAAAGAGCAACTTATCTTCTCTGGTGTTTCGTGTGTCGCCCCACTCACCAGCCACAACAATTTCCTTCGAGCCCGAACGCAGTATAGGAGTGGCGGCGGCGGCGGCGATGGCGACGGCGGCGGCTGGAGTGGCCAGGCTGGGTTGCAGCGCACTGTGCTCGGCCTTGACAGCCGTCGCCCGCCCGCATGGGGGCAGCCGCCGCCGCCGCCGCCGCTGCCGCCACCGCCGCCGCCCGCAGCCAGTGGCCGCTGGGTCGCCGACGGAGACGCCGCGCTCATGTCGGCGGACTGCGTCAGGATGACTGTGACGAGGTGAGCACACGCGCATTGCCACTCGGGGAGCTAATAATAATAATAATAATAATAATAATAATAATAATAATAATCCCTAGGAGTCTGATGTGGGGCCTTAAGCAACTGGGTTTGAATGAAGACCTGTACAAACCCATGCAGAAGGCAGTTGTTATTTCAACAACAAGGATAGTGCGGAAATTTATGGGAAACAATGTATTATAAATTCCTTTTAAAAAATAGACGTATTGTGCTTTGAAGTTGTATATCTGTGCAATTCATTCAAATGTGCCAATAAGATGAGAAAATAAAAACTAATAATAATAATAATAATAATAATAATAATAATAATAATAATAATAATAATAATGTCTTTATTAATGGCGAGGCTCAGGCCATAGGGCCTGCTCTTCCGCCAAACCACTGAGTTTACATTGATACAGAGTAGTAACATATCTACGCCACGCTTCAGAAAGGGCTTGGTGGGCAGGAAATGACGGTCCAACTGGAGCAGACGGCTGTCGGTACATCGCTCTAGTCACCGTAGTGCGTTCGAACATCGCGAAGATAGTTTCACCCGATGGTTGCGCGGCTTGCATGATAAAGGCAAACGAATCCCATAATATCACACAAATGAGCCTTCACGGACTCATAATTACCCGGCAATTAGGGTACGTGGTCAACATTCCGTGCGTGAGAGGCTAATGGAAAAAGAATGATGGAAGGGGAAAGAATCACCGGCAGATTTTACTTCCTGGAGTCCTCGGTCTAGTGTAGGCTCAGGCTTGAAACAAAATTTTCTGCCGTTTTTTTCAAAATGCTTGCTTTGAAATATATTAAAAGAATTGCAATAACAATCTGTCGTGTGATTGTAGAACGCGTTACGAGATGTACGTTAACAGAACAAAAAAAGCATCATTGCAATGTTTTCCCAAATTTGCAAAAATGTATGTTTATCGATATTATTTCCTCTTTATTGGCCATTGGTTAGCCGCCCTGCATTAATCTGTCCATTATTAATTAATCACATCATCTCTAAACACAAACTTTAAAAATAGAATCAGTCGAAGATATTGTAAAGATTTATTCGCTCATTTCATCCGATTGCATTATCTTACGAAGAAAAGTATAGAAAATATTGACGATGTGAAAAAGCTGGAGGGTATTGACTATACTCCTACACCTTCCGTTGTTTGATGTCTTCTGATGACCGTTTTCAAGAAATGACTGAAACAATGTTTTCGAACTGTAAGAAATAGGAAACTGATATTCGAAGTGAGAAGGGTTTTGGTAATCTCATTAACTATTAGTCTTGTTGAGCGTCGTCTTGTTGAGCGAGAATAACTTTCTTTGCAAATGTATAGCGCTATATTCACTTGAGTTTGCCATTATGATTATTCTAGTACCATCTTTATCAACAGCAGTAATAATACCTCGATATTGATATGTTAACAATTTATTGAAATACTCCAATAACAAACGACATAGTGCAAATTGTCCACTGGTGAAATTTTGTCCTCCAATTTTACATTCTTCCCTTGATGGGTGGATAGATATGTCGCACGTAACTAAGTCAGATTAGAAGATTTTGAAACGAAACGATGCGAATATACGTCAGAAGTAACATCTAGTTTTGCCGGGACGGAAGCTGTTTTAATTTTTAGAGGCTCTTTACTTCATGAAGTCCCTGTGACATTTTCAAAATCTTCTTGCGAATGGTTGACTTTTTCTTTAATATTTTTGTTCAAATAGAATGAGGTGCGCGTATAAATATATAGTTTTGAGTCCCACTAAAATCCATTAAATTTTGAAAATTGCAAAAGGTCAAATTTATTTTCGAACATTTTCTACACCTCCAGTATTCAATCCGAATATTTACAACTCATTGCAATTTATCCCTTAATTTTAGATCTTTTAATGATTCAAGTTTTTTTAAACAAATAGGTAGTTGTTAAGTAATATCACTAACAGTGGGAAAAGTTTCCGGATGTCGCGCATTTCCACTAGTTAAGTACAATATCTAGACGTACCTTTCAACTGTCTTCTGAAGCAGACTGTAATGTAATTCTTCGTGTATATTCATGTTTCTTATTCATTACTTTAGCAAATGTATCTCGATTTACATTATTTTTCCTTTACTTGAAAGGGGATAATGTAATAGGACCATGATAATTTAACTCTTGTGTATCCGCCTTTATTGTTGAAGCTAGTGAGGTGTAGAAAAAGAAATGTTTTGTCAGAATTAGTTCGTTAAATGATTTCATGAAGTTGTTTTGATATTAGTAATTTCAGATAATGTTGAAGTTATCATATAATTTTCCAAAAATACTTCAATAAGTTCTAACATTAATATGAAAGACAGTACATACTTTTTCTTTGAAATTTTTGTATGCATATAAAACGATGCACTAGAAGTACATTAGTACACATGCAGCAAGTGCTACTTTTTTTAAAATCTTCTTAATGTTAAAAAATAAACGAAAAGTTACGTGACATTTCTTCTTGAGAGTTAAGAGATGTTGCAAGAAGGGAATAGTACATTTTTATTTCCACCAAAGCTACTGAAAAGCTAAAAATAAAAATACAATTTAACATACATTAAATCTCTCGACAATAATTTCAAAAAATGTCAGAAAGTTTGAAGAAATAAGCAGTTTCAAATGTTTGAACAGCTGTTAGTGTCCTATTTCAAATGGTATGTAGAACGAACTGCTGGCGAGTTGCTATGAAATAGATATCGTCTTTTAATGGTCATAATGGTGTTTCAATCCTTACCGTGTAAATGCTTGGTTCGGGCACGCTTTGCACCCTTGACGAATGCATTAGTTTCTTACACTCCTAAACTTTGCCATTTAGATGTTGGAGATTCACCGTGAACTCCCATTCAACCGTTCTCTTCCTGCATTTAATCACACATTCCTCTCCTCTACCCACTTTGATAAGTGCTCGCTGCCAACTCATGCTTCTTCTAATTTGTCGACAGTGTAGCTGTCCTTTTATTACCCTTCTTTCCTTTGGTTTAATTTTTCAGTGATTGCATGTATTTCTTTGGATTGGATTGTTGTCGTTTTTATGGTTTCGGATTTCCTGCAAATTGATTTTATCTACGACAGGAAATGCAAGACATTTCGAAACTCTCGCTCTTTCTATACTTCAATAAGCTAAAATCGTTATTGCTCTTTCTTCGACATTTAAATGTACTTTACATTATTCCTTCATGTTTATCAACAAATTGTTTCTCCTAATTGTTTAAGACGATATCAATTTTTTTGAGACAATTCTCAGAACTTCACAATAAATCCTCATATATCAAAAAACACTGGGAAATGCTGTATGGTAATATCAATGAAAACATATAAATATAATATAAATATAATACCATTTAATATAAATATAAATGTCACATCAATAATTTAAAAATTCGGTTGAGAAGAATTTTGATTTCTACAGGAAAACTTAATGAAAATCTCTTCAATTTCTTTTTCTTGTTTTAGAAATGACAATGTTTGTAGAAAATAAAACTAGTGATGCTGCAGAATGGCGCAGACGTTCTCGTATTTACTTTCCTTATCTCTTTAGTCTTAGCTAGAGTTTCGGTTTTGCCCCACCTTCTTCCCTAAGAAATAAGAAGTATGTCAACGTTACATCTTGCCAAAAGTGAAAGTTCTCTCACATTTCTGGAAGTTCCTAAATTCGGATCTCATTTGGTATATCTTCCGAGAATTACATTTGCAACTACGCATTGTTCAATTGCAAATGTAATTGCAATAGTTCTCAAGAACTGTAATAAAGTAAATTAGAAAATTCTACAAATTTTAAATTAATGTCCGAACAAACCTCCCAAGAACCCACGCAAAGGGTTTCGCTTCTATCTGGAATGAACTAGATTCACGCCAGGCCTCTGCAGCAGCGTAATTAGAATTGTGTGGGAAGGTGGTCGGCTTAAGTGCGCTGAAGGTCGAGACGATTTTTGGGCATTTTGGCTAACCCAGGTTTCCCCACATGCTCATCCAAATGTGCTACTAGTTTTCTCTGTCATGATCTCTGATGTTTATTAGTGTAAATGTAAAATGAACAAATTCAAACAAAGTCAATTATTTTTTTTAAATTACTCATTAGCTACATTTTAGTTGTCCTTCAACTCTTCTACTCTCAAATAAATTGTATATTTCTTAACCTTCTTCCAAAAGTCTTACAGGCTAATGCATGTAAATAGTCAATAAAACATGTAAAATATAGTAAATGTTCAAGGCATTATTATCAAGGTCAGGCGAATGTCGGAGCAGTGCCCTAACAATTGAGACGCGGTTCCTGCTCGATCTTTACTTCCTCTCGCTTATCCCATCCTCACCCTTTTTTACACACACTTACACACACACACACACACACACACACACACATATATATATATATATATATATATATATATATATATATATATATATATATATGTAACACACACACATTACACTAACATAGATCTCTGGAGACCGGTCGGGAGCTTAGATGTTGTCCTGGCTGGAACGATGCTTCACTGGTGGAAGATATTTGGTTGGGGAAAACCCTGTTTGCCGCCGGATCTTATCATCCAACAGGGAAATCCCCACCATCCCTCCCGCTGCAAAACTTTTAATTGATGAGAGACTTTGTCGCGAGTATAGGTTTGATCTATGTCCTGGTTTGGACATAGTTGTCAAGTATCCTGTTGTTAAAACGTACTCCTTCAAACTTGAGCATGCATCCGCTTTGACGCTGTCTTGAAGAAATTTGATTTGCTTGTCCGAGATAACGTTTAAGTAATAATTACGGCCGATATTTCACAATCGCAGGGGCAGAACACACAGCGTAGATGCGCTTAATACTTTATGTGGCGGGTTGTGTAGATCTCCTGTGCAGGGACGCTTGAATCAGCATAAACGCATATGGTTGATTGATAATGATTCCAGGTGCATCAACTGCTAAGATCATTAGTACCGTAAATGTAATCCATGTTTTTATTGCGGGAGATGGCGGTGATCTTTCCCAGCTGGATGTTGAGATCCGGCGTCGACCTACCATCGGACGGGGTTTTCCCCAACCAGGTATCTCCCACCCGCGTGGCATCGCTCCGACCGGGACAAGCTTTAAGCTCCCGACCGGTCTCCCGGAATGTGTGGTAGTGTAGTGCATCGTGTAAGTGTGTGTGTATGTGTGTGTGTGTGTGTGTGTGTGTGTGTAAGGGTGAGGATGGGATAAAGAAAAGCAATAAAAGGTCGAGCGCGGTTCATGGCCCGTTTATTAAGTTACTGCTCCGACATTCGCCTCGTATTGACCGGCGAAACCTCGTAAAACTACAGATCAGAACAGCTGGCCGCTAGAATTTTCCCCAGACAGCGACTGAAGTCGACCTAGCTATCTAGCTAGTATCGAAAATCTTGCCACTGCCGGGGCTCGAACATAGGACTTCCCGGTCAGAGGCACTGCAGTGACATCAGTTAATCCCCTGAGCCACATATCCCGGTATAAACGCATAAAATCATCAACAATGACTCAATTTTGCGTCTCTGTACGACAGACATTCCATTGTACTCTGTCTATATTTTTCGCGTAAACTTTGCAATAAATTGACAAATTTTTATGGCAATCGGATGAACAATAGGGCAGCGCATGAAATACGAACAAACAAACACTGATGTTTAGATATTAGATTACACTATACCCATTTTGTACAGTTTTTGTCTATTTGTCCGATCAATCTCTGTAACCGCTAAACCGATTTTGATGGCGTTTCCATTACAAGCTAGAGTAAATTTTCGGGCTTAGTTTAGGCTATTTTTTAAAATCATTAATGTCTAAGAAACAATGAACGAATACACAGAAAATATTGAAATTATTCTGAAAGCCCATAAATGTTTCAACAGAATGCTTCGTAACGAACTTTTACAGGGCGAGGCGAGGAGGGAGACTAGGTTCGAGTCCTGACAGCGGTAGGATTTTCGACAATAGCTTTTCAGCTAGGTCGAATTCAGTCGCTGTCTGGAGGAGAATTCTAGCGGCCGGCTGCTCTGATCGGTAGTTTTCCGTGGTTTCTCCGATCAACACCAGGCGAATGCCGGAGCAGTACCCTACCAAACGGACCACGGACCGCGCGCGATCTGTCCTTCCCATTCCTTGTCCTATCCTCTCCCCTTACACACACACTTACACTAACATGCACTACACTACCACATATTCCGGGAGACTGGTCGGGAGCCTAGAGCTTGTCCCGGCTGGGACGGTGCCCCGCTGGTGGGGCAGTCCTGGTTAGGGGGAAACCCCACTAGCCGACGGTAGGTCGGCGCCGGATCTCGCCATCCAGCGGGAGAAGATCACCGCCATCTCCCAAGAAAAAAGCATGCACTACACTAACGGGAGTAATGACCGAAGCAGTTGTCACGCCCGGAAACACGAAAAAACAATCAATCAATGAAACACTGTAGAAGTACATTTCATTCAGCGCATTTAATTTAACCGATTGCCCATCACAAGTTCCCGTGGTGGGGTGTGCAGGCCGAAGCACCTGACGGCGCTTGCGGTGTTGCAGCAGCAGTGGCGGCGGCAGCGCTGGCGGCGGGGGCGGCGAAGAGGGCGGCGACGATGGGCGGCGCCGGCGCAGTGGCGCGTCCTCCCTCGAGGGCTCCGCCATCGTCTTCGAGGAGGCGCGCGCCCTCGGCACCCTCCGACGCAGGCCCAGGTGAGTTACCCCAAACCCCACCCCCCGACACCTGTGTGGCCAGGTTAGAGGTTCGTAAATGATCTTGGCTGTCCAGGTGACGCCGCGTCGAAGGCTGTGTTGCCGACGTTTCGACCATCTTGTCGTGGTCTTCCTCAGGGCTTCGACGCGGCGTCACCTGGACACCCAAGATCATTTACATGACTCTGGCCGCGGAAGCCTACGACTACAGGTTAGAGGTTCTCCCCCCCCAAAAAAATTTTTCTTTAGTGGATGATTTAGGGGGCAAATTTATTTGTTTTTCGTTGGGGGTTTCGTTGAGTTTTTTAAATTTTTTTTTAAATTATCTATCGTGAAACACCAAACACAAAAATTGTTCCCTATGATTCTTACATGTATATTTAGTCAAATATAATGAAGCTTAATAATAGTAGTTTATGCAATTAGTTTATAATGTTAAGCTTTAATGAATGGGTAGATGTGTTGAAAACGTGGGACGATAGGTACGAGTTTTCAAATTTGTACGAATTCAATAAAGTAACATTATAAACAAGATTAATACGCTATTTTTTTGTTTAACAGCATTTAACATTTTTAAAAGAATCAAACTTAATTTTGCGAAACAACTTTCTTGTGGCGTCTCGGGTATTTGACATTTGAGCAAGAAAACGGCGGTCGGCTGTTCCGTTTACCTCTACCTCCCCCAAGCTTCTCTAGTTGCGATTGGCTGAATGTGTGATGACGGAATCATTTGTGCCGTAAAAGCTTCGTACGTCATCATTTGTACTGTAAAACGCCCTTTTATGAACAATTTCTTGCAACACAAAATGTCGTTTATAATGGTGATATACAAAAAAAATACCTGATAGGCGTGTAAGATCATGTGAATGAATTCCCTCGTTTAAAATTCAGCATTTGTCACTACCACAGATAGGTAGTGGGCGATTTATTTTATGAAAAGGAACAAATCACAGCTCTCAACGAGTAATAAAAACAACGATTTTGGAGGAAGGAAAGTTTTTTTAAAGAGATATCGTTATATCTTTTTCAGTCATTAGAATGAGTTGAAGATAGCTTTTACGTTTCGTAACTTGTATACAGAGTGAAAATCATTAAAACAAAACTTATGCAATGTGTGTGCACATTATTATGTAAATAGTTGTTACATATTTGTATATATGAAAATATAGGCGTTTACTGTTAAATACAAATCTCATCATATACAATTAATAAGGTTTCGTATTTCTTTAATTTACATATCGCTACTATATTTTAGACACAAAATAGTTATTACTTGAATTTGGTGTTTTTGTCTTTTCGGTGGTTTTCGCAGCGCTATCTAATGGGAATGCTTTAAACCACCTGATACATATTGATACACACACGCGTGGAGGAGATACCGATACATACACATGGAGAGGAAAAGAGCGGCGCAATTACTTTGCCTCAGAGCTTTGCAACTTCCCGCCCTATTGCAATTGAAAAGTTTTAAAGATTGCGGCAATTCACCCGCGATGGTCGAACCTACTGACATCACACCATAGGTCTAGGGTGAGCGCGATGCTCACATGAAAA
The DNA here is from genome assembly GCA_964035755.1 of Teleogryllus oceanicus. Lineage (NCBI taxonomy): Eukaryota > Metazoa > Arthropoda > Insecta > Orthoptera > Gryllidae > Teleogryllus > Teleogryllus oceanicus. Next base: position 15,503,757 of record CAXIVR010000009.1, read on the forward strand.
TCAAATTACTTAAAGAAAAAAGAACCATAACATGTCGTTATTATGTAATTTGTGTTGCACTATAATTCTTTTCTATTGTACATGTATTTGTTTTATTTATTAGAAAGCTTTGTTGTTATTAGTTTCTTGTACATTTTTAAAAACTTTTTTTAATAATTACAGAAGTTGATGAGGGTCGTTTCCTTGCAACATCCAATGTTTACCTGTTGTTTCGGTGTAATATAATAGAAAGGGTGTAGACATACCCTTTGAAACTGAGTTTGTGATCAGGATATAGAAAAACATTATTTTTAACTTTATACTGAAAGTCAATCAGAAAGAAACACATCAGCCTTTCAAATTTGTAAAAGACTTTAAAATTTGTAAATTAATTCACCTTTTGTTGGTGGCCTTATCAATCATTGGGCTTGGAAGCTGTTCCTTTTGGTAAATTTCAACTTGGAATAAAAGGATGAAATAATGTTCAAAAGTACAATGCAATACAATACAATACAATAAAAGTACTATTTGGTTTACCAATCATAGAGTTCTGTTCAAAAATTACGTTGTACCCAGAAGGTGAACCCTCTGCTCACTTCTTCCTGAGTACTGAGTGTTTGAGTCAGTCATATAATCGAGTTCCTTTAATTATTAGAATTCCAAATGTTATCTGGAATCTGCATAAGATCTCTAGAACCCTTGAACGCCGACTATTATCTAGTGTAACTTCAAATAAGAGAACTGCTCAACACCTACGGTGGATTACATTTCTTTGAGATATGAGTAAGAGTTATCGTAGGTGTATTATTTTCCCACATTTGTTCACGACCTATATTAAACATTTAAAGAATTTTATCAATGAAAATTTCTCTACTAAACGTTGAAAGTGTAAAAAAGTTTTTAGAAATCTGCAAAAACATGTGTTGGGATGGTAGTTATATTTATGAAATTTCGCACATTCCGGAAGCAGAGCTGGCATCTCTAGAGGTAATTGGATTCACTTCCTGGAGCAGCTGAGAGGCTTGTCAGGGCTCCAACGTGAGGCGCGGGGGGAAAGGGGTCATAAAACAAGAAGGTAGAGGCATATCGTGCCAATCTGTTATCGTCTGCCCCGTTAGCTTTCAACATCAAACGCTCTTTACCTGTCGTTTTGAGAATGAACGAAGAAGGTCGTGCATTGTAAATCACAAGAAATATTATATTCCTATATATAATATTTTAAGACAAAAATTTCAAGTTCAGCAGCGGCAGTTTATTGAAAAAGAAGAATGTAAACGAGACCGTCGTAAGCATGTTATAATCCTTACGTCTATCGGTTATTTTTAATATAACGAAGTTTCGTTATCATTCGGTCCCCTCGATCAAAGCATTGATGTTTATTAAAATTATTTTTGAGCCTATCTTGTTGAAAATTGTCATGTATAACTGCAACTTAACGGCTGAGGAAATTGCACAAAATTAATAAAAGGATTACTTCGTCTAATGAGAGAATTAATTGGAGAACTCTGTAAGTATTATATTATCCGCTCATCTGTATCGTGATTAATAAATTGAATTTGAGGCCCCATTGTTAATTATTAAGCACAACTGTTGAAGGATCGCAAAGTGATTGAACTACATTCACCCGCTTTCTCTTGCTTTTGATAAGCGGACTTGAGGATGATTAAAGTTGGTAATGGAATGAATTTAGATTGCAATTCCCTCACATAAAATTATCTTCTTTACTGGAAAAATATTTGTAAAAGAATACAGTTTGAAAGAAATTTTGCAAGTTTCGTCAAACTATTACATCTGAACATTTATAGTTAGAAAGAAAGTTCATATATTTTATAATCAATGATTGAAGTAGATTTCTATTCATCAGAAACCGATGTTCACTTCCTGTCTCATCACATTTAAAGTGTTTGTTCTCTGTCGATGATACGTTCTTTGAGTCTGGAGAGTTCAGTGCTTGCCCCGAAAAAAAGGTGCCATGGATTATCCTCTTTTGTGTTTTGCCCACGTCCATTTCAGTGTATTATATGAACATTTAGAGTGTTCCCTCCGGAAGAAATATACTTTGAAAACATTTATATTGCGTATTTAGTTTCCATAAAGAAACACTTTTTCATCATGATGCAACTTTTATATTACGTGTTTATGAGCCGGATTTTCTTCATTTGAAGGTACATAAACTACAGTAAAGTGATTTATTATGAAATTCTAGTAAAGTGAATTACTAAAATATTTTCTTTTAACTTATTTATTTTTAGTCAGTAAATTTCTAGTGCAGTTTATTCGACTTATTTCCAATGCGCGTAGAAATAGAAAAAAAAATCAATACAGCTTCCTACCATGTGAGAAGTGTCTGTGATTTTGTTAGATACCCAGAAACTCGACAAAAATATTAAAAAAAATCAGTTTCTATTATGACGTACATGGCAACATTTCATTGTGTAGTTCACCATATTCTCCTACTGCGCGAACCGAGAGATTTTAATACTCATTTCGTCCCTGCATTCGATATTGGTGACGTCTTATGAAAGCAGAAATCCAAAGAACAGGTCACCAAGGAATACATATTACCTGATTACGTGTTGCATTGTGGAGAGGGATCTCATTTACTTTCCCTCCTTACAAAGTGCTTATGTATTAGAAAGGAAGTATTGTAATGCTGTGGCAAAAAATCGACAATTTTTCGGCAGAAAAAAACGGGAGAGGATGTTCAGGGCATCATCTAATTTTGCTGTCTTTGCTGCTGCAGGCCATTACTTCATATCGATTTCCTCTTTCCTTCGTGTCAGCCTCGTCCATTTGACACTAGTACTGCATTTCTATGGATGTATTTCTCCCCTCCTCACTTAATATCTGCATACTGCGATTTAATGTTAGCTCTTGCTCGCGAATGGCGATGATTACTTCTATTAACGTAGACCCAAAGTTAGGAAAGCGAAACATTAAATTGGACACCCTGTTGAGAAAATGGAAGGAATAATATTAACCGGCAATCCCTTCAAAAAGCTTATGGTATTAAGTTCATGTGAGCATTTCTTTGCTCTTCTTCCTAGAAGAAACAGTCACGATTATCTGACTGGTCTCCAGCAATGTCGCTCGTCTTATGACGTCGTATGTGACGTCTCAATTCCAATGCCAAAGTCTGATTAGCAAACGTTTGCATGACGCTTTAAAACCTCAATTAACATAAAATTTTATCTACACAATAATATCTCCCTACGTTTAAAAAAATGGATTCATGTGTGACCATACACTCAGAATTATCATTTCTAATACCTATTTACTGAATCTTGGAAAGGATTAAAATGACCATGCTTTTGCATTAGATAGGATGAAAATCTAGTCATTTAAATAATCAGTAACTCGTAAAAAATAATTTGCTGGATCTAAGCTTTTATTTATTAAGAAACTGTCGTGGTATCGCTTTTCTGGACCCAGAAGAAAACTTATAAATGCAATAAAACAAAGTATAAATAACAAAATTCTAAAATAAACAGAATGTAGTTTAAAGGAATTAGTTGAAAGAGTGATAACGCTACTCTCATTTGATGAATGTAAGGTTGTTATTAATCTGCAATAAACCAGATGAACTTTTTATTGCGGAAACGTTGATTATTTCTTTCAATTGACACTAAGTTAGAAGATACGTGTAAGGGTCCTTTTAAGTCCTTCCACGCCACCGGTCTCAAGGTTATCGTCCTAATTCCGGCGCCGGTGTGTCTGGGTGCCTATTGATTCGTTTGACGCTAGCACCCTCCTTGGCAACATTTCTGCGGAGCAAACTCTCTGAAATGGATATTGGGCTGTCAACCGTAAACTGCAGGAGCTAGGACTAGGTTTTCATTGATATTTATATTTAGATTATATTTAGTTTTATTATTAATTTTTCAATTAAATTTGAGAACTTGGTGGCAGAATATCTTAACTTTACATTCATTAAGCCTACATTGACCAAAAATTAAATACTTTATAAAAATAATAAATAAATTCACCTCGCACGTCTTCACAGCACTACTTCGCGACTTAACCTGCCCTTTTTCGAGAGATTCCCATATTACTCTATACTTGTAGCTCAGGAAATAAATTTTGATGTTGTGCCCTGAAACATCTGTAGATCAACTTGATGGGCCCCAACATATCGCGCCATAGTCTGACATGAATCACGCTAGTGAAATAGTAGTGATTTACGACATACAATCAATTAGGCTAATTCTTTATCTCTCACAGTACTGTTTTTTAGAATCCGAGTAACAAAATGTAAATATCTTGAGTTTTCGCCAAAACGAATTTACTTTATTTTCCCAATTTACTGTCTAGTTGTATTCCTAAAACTTTGCAAGACATGTCTCGAGACATTATTGTTCATTTTGTACTCGTACCAAACGAGAAGGGTTTGCTCTTTGATCTATTCACGAATACCAGTTGCAGAAATCCTCATTTATGTACGATCATCTTGGGCATATAGACCGTCAATAATAACTTAGTTTTGAATTTTCAGCCAAAAAAGTAAAGCTTAAGTGCTCTCTAAAATTGTTTTATTAGTGTTAATCTTTGTTTCACTGTTTCATCCTTTTAAATCACAAATAGACATCACGCTGTTGCAGCGTGAATTCATAACTATTCAATTCAACCATTCATCAACCAATAAATTGCGATTGATTCTCATTTAAAGAGAAATATTTTAAATGCCTTGTTATTAATTTTATTGTATGAAGTCTAATATATTGTAGAGGTGGAAACTGTTCTTTAACCACTATTGAAATTGTCATTTCTTTACGTCTGATGTTAACGGACACGTAAATATTTCGCTATTGAAATGTATTAAATAAGTAAATTTCAATTTCAAAACCAAGTATTTAATGAATATTAACTAAGTATTAACTACACTTTACTATATTACACTATACTTTAAAAATTAAATGTTCGAATGATGTTGTGCACCGCATTTGGTTCACACTTACTGCTTTCTAGATCGCAACGTCAATGTTATTCGATATTAGGAGTCGTAGTTGAAAAAACATCCATGGACCGCACTTCAAGCAAGGACTGCTGGCAGTGATCTCTACACTAACTGGATGATTGTCTCCCATACTTCTGCGCGATAGAAACGCGTGTCGATTCATTACGGGCGTCCTCATAGTATAGATGGGCAAGAACCTAGATGCTGTGCATTGTGTGCAGTGAACCTTGTGATAAGCAAAGAGTTCTGTTTAAATATCAGGTATGGTTTTTACAGTTGTAGAGCAGTCTGAAAAAATATTGAAATTACTTGTGATGAATGCAGTGGTGAATTAATCAATAGACAGTACTAAGCAACAGCCTAAAGGCTCCGACGATATTAAAATTTTTTAAAAAATTAAACCTGCCTGAATAGAGAGAGGGGTGAATAACCTTGGAAGGGAGAGGTTGCGGTGACAGATTGAACAGGTCCCTTCTCTGCACAAAGAAATTTTACGTCCTCGAACCGACAGCTGTCCGGAGGGGGAGAGTGTCGGCGCTGCTTAAAGAAGGAAACGGATTTTGACTGAAGACACGGTGAAATTATGATAATTAGCATTGCACACACTATTTATTTATTAAACTATAAACACAAAAGTTACGCACGAACATTTATCATGACTGTATGAATTACTTGTACAAATGTATTGATGCAAATGAAATGAAAATAAACGTACATGAAGGCATTGTACATAATACGTTTCTTATTCTGGTGAATCGTAACTGTGCAGTTCGTGACATGTAAATTCACAGGTCACACAGCACGAAGGGCGAAAACCCCAATTACCCAAATTAGTGAGTCAGCACGTAGGACCAGATTTTTCTGATAACGATCATGTAAGTTTACTTACTGGAAAAGTTTAAAACTGGTGCAACTTACGTACGTAATAAAGAAAGTTTCTAGGATTCTAACATTCTTGACAGCAGACAGAATACCAGCTCAAATTATAAATCAGAATACACATGTTTTACGGGCAGGGTTGAAATTAATGTCCGCTTAGTCATCGGGCAATCAAGAGGATATTGCATTCCTTAACACTACTTGGAATGTAGCCAACTTTGAAACAGTTTTTGTCATTGAGTCTGTTCCTTCGTAGTGCTATGGAAATTTTCTAGGTAGTAGATCGAACGAAATATCTGCAGTATATCCGCAAGCGTACCAATGTAGTACAATCAAGTGCTTCTGCTTAAGTGTAATTGTAACGTTTAAAATGCTCACACAAGTCAACTAATAAAACATGAGTAAATATCATGATACATGTTCTCCTCGAATCCCATATGGGGTTATTTACAGAATTAATTCCTATGCCCGTGCTCTACGAGAGAAAAACGTCTTGAAACGTTTTGCTGTGCGCGTCTGAATCTCTTGAATTGCAAGAAACCTGTATTATGAAATACTGTGGAACAACTTGATAGTTTTACACTGTCAAGTTTTTTGGTAAAAAGTATTGCTTGTGAATGAGTGACGTTAATTGCGTATTCTAGAGATAAAAGTATTTGGGGATTATTCTTCATGTAGAACGAACAACACTACTGAACGAGTCTAACAATTCATAATCGTAATGAATATCTTCCCATCCCCCTTCAGTATTCAGTTTTGTATAAACATTCATTCTTGTAGTTAAGCGAAAGAATCTGCCCTATGGCCTGAGCCTCCCCATTAATAAAAAACATTATCATTATTAGTGTTATTACTATCACTACTTATTAAAAGACACACTGTTTAAATCGTAAAAATCTGGGAGGAGTTTAAGCTTATAAAAAGCTTTTGCAGTCCCAACATATATCCAATGCAGTGTGAGTGGTTTCCTAGAAAACGTTAGCAAATAAACATATCTGGAGAATGTTTGCTTGCAGGGTCGTTGTGTAACCTAAGTAATTATGAGGATGAAAACAAATGCAATCGGAGACTCTACGTCTTCTTTTTAATCCACATCCGATTTAGTTGTTCTCATTTTTACTTTCTCGCCCTTACGAAGATATTCTTAAGAAGAGAAAGTTATGTAATTGTGCGTCGGAAAACGGAAAACTTTTGGCAGGAAAACACTTATTGTCAGGCTCTTGTAACGAAAAAGTGGATAAATCCTTGCTAAATGTAGAAAAAGAATTCCTCTAACACGTGGTGTAGCCGGAATCCATGTTTTGTGGATCTTAATACAGAAAAATCGTTTAACAGCAAAACGTCTGTCTGTCTGTCCATATGTCCGTTTGTGGTCAACGCATGAGTCTTACCCAGTTTGCTCACTTTCTTCAAACTGATATTCCACGATCGATCGGAATGAACTAAAGGCTTTGAGAGTTTCAAACGTATATTTTGATTTTTGAGGGTATTGTACATGGAGTCTCAAAGACTTTTTTTTTAAATTTCTCAAAAATGGCACTAATTTTTGTGACCAAACTTTGTCTTTAGTTAGCGTAAAAGACGCCTAACAGAATGGTGCAGGTCTCATGTTCGTTGGAATACAATAATTTCTGAAAGATGCAAAAGTGAAATTTTTTTGTGCGTCTTCTTACAACTGAAGAAAGATTTTTCCTTAAAAAATCAGTTCCTCAAATGCAGATCTTGAAATAAGGTCATGTTCAATTTTTCGAAAATATTAGTAGTTTTCGTGTAATTTGGCGCAAAATTAAAGCGATTTAAAAAATTAAACTTTTTTTCTCAAAAAAACGCTCCAAATTTTTTGTTTAAAGTTTTGTTTTATTTTCCGGGGAGAGAAGAAAGGATGCTTAAAAGAATGACGCGTGTCTCATTTTCGTTGACCTCGCTAAATTTTAAAAATAAATAAGAAGTAATGTGAGAAAGTATGTGCTGTTTGTTGTTACCGCTAGTTTGTTTCACTCTTTGTTTTCATCGCATAAAAATATCAATCAGCATGTCGAACAACTTGTGTGTCGTCTGACACATCGATTCTCTATCACATCTGGCGCACCTCGATATCAGGTGTGCTAATTGACATTTCCTCCTGCGCTCGTTCTTATCGCTGTGACGCGTCAATCGAGCACGTGAAATCAGTTCACCAGAAATGTGATTTGCAAGTGCGAATTAAGCTTTTTATGGCGAGCGGTAAACAGACGAACAGGTGCTCACCTGTTATGAAAGTTTGTATTTGCTTATTTATATATTATTCATTCACCAGTTGTCGTATTTAATCGAATTTAAGTGAATAAACATTCAAAGTTTCAGTAATAAGATAAAATATATTGTTAATTCTGCTATGCGGTGACATTTACTGTTACTATGTAATTATCGCTGCATTAACATTATTATTTCGTTTCTTGACCACCTACTCTTTCTTTGTGATGCCAATTAAATTATCCCCCCGTATATAGAATATTATTTAACAATAAATACGATAACACTATTGGGAATTCGAGTCAACAGTGATTATTTTACTTCTAAATGTCAATTTGCTTTAACAAGTTGTAATAGTTTTTAAAATTTCTTTATCCATTATCCAGCAATTTTAGATAATCGACGTAACAACTTGAACGCTGACAAAACACCTGCTCTCCGGAAGATAAAGCAATGAAATCAAAAGATAAAGTGCGTGGCTTGTTGATACGGATTATAGTAGTCGTTTTACAACAAGGATCTAGTAGATTCATCCAGTGGTTTATCAAGAGCCTGTGGATCACTCCTGGAGGAAGCATCTTTTTTTCACGCTGCAGAGTAGAGAGAAAGTGATGTAATGCTGCACGAAAAAAACGGCGAATTTTCGGCAGAAAAACTATTTACATTACAGGGCCCTGGTATCAAAAAAGTGGATAAATCCAGTTGCCAAATTTAGAAAACAAATTTTTTAACACGTGGTGTAGCCAGTATCCATGTTTTATGGGTCAGTGATGTATCACTGTATACCGAAAAATCTAATGACAGCCAAGAGCCTGACTTCCGTCTCCGTCTGTCTGTCTGTCCGTCTGTGAACAAATCTAGCGGCTGTACCGTCCAGCCGATTTTCTCCAAAATTGATATCTCCCAATCGATCTGACTAATTAAATCTGTTCTTTAAAGATGGACTTTGAAGTAAGGTCATGTACAAGGGTTCGTACATTTGTGTACTTTTAAAGTAATTTTGCGTGAAAACAGGGGCGAGAAAGTACGTCCTGTTTTAGCAGCACTAGTTTCTGTGATTCTCGTCGCACCTAACAACGTGCCGTCAGTAGAGGTCCTCCTCGTTGTCTCTTCGTTGCCTCGTAATGAACACTTCCAGTATCAGACTCAAAATATACGGCGCAAGAATGCTGTAATGCGCACTTCGAAGGAAAAAGCACTGAAAAAATAATATATGTGTCCTTTTGGACATTCGTAGGTTGATGCTGTAGATACATACCATTTTACCATTTGTATTTCTATACTGACGTGCTGAGCACAAAGGACGAATCAGCAACTGAGCTCATAATGATAACCGACAGCGGTAGCTCAGTGCTTCAACTAATGTCACTGCAGCACCTCTGACCTAGGTTCCCTAGGAACCTAGGAGGTCCTAGGTTCAAGTCCCGACGGCGTCAGGATTTTCGACACTAGCTTTTCAGGTAGGTCGAATTCAGTCGCTGTCTGGAGGAGAATTCTAGCGGCTGGATGCTCTGATCGGTAGTTTTCCGAGGTTTCTCCGATCAACGCCAGGCGTATGCCGGAGCAGTACCCTAACAAACGGGCCATGGACCGCGCGCGATCTTTCCTTCCTTGTCCTATCCTCTCCCCTTACACACACACTTACACTGACATGGACACACACATGCACTACACTACCACATATCCCGGGAGCTTAGAGCTTGTGCCGGCTGGAGCGGTGCCCCGCTGGTGGGAGAGTCCTGGTTAGGGGGAAACCCCACTAGCCGACGGTAGGTCGGCACTGGATCTCCCCATCCAGCGGGGGAAGATCACCGCCATCTCGCGAGAAAAAGACATGCACTACCCTTGCGGGACTAATGACCAAAGCCGTTGACGCGCCCGTAAACACGAAAAAATCAATCAATTAATCAATCAAAATGATACATCGTTGTTTAACGTTTAAGAACGGTTCTTCGTTGACCACAACTCATTGAAGTATTCAATACATTTGTATTATTGTGTAATTATTTGGAAAATATGTGAAGATATTGTTTTAAATTTTATTTATTACTTACGACGAAATAAGGTTAGTAATCTATTTAAAAAGAGCAGATACCGTTTCATTTAAAAGTAGTTTTCACTACTGCCCGCTTGTAGTACGAGCATTACATTTCAGCATTTGATGGGGGAAATTTCAGAGAGTTATATAGTAACAATAACTGAATTTGGCCCGAAAGTGCAGATACGACCTATGCTTACTCGCTCTATGACATTTTGGAAATACTTTGTAATACATTTCATCAAATTTTGAAATACTTTTCATCAAAACTTGTATGATTTCCCAATTTTAATGTTATTAAAAGACTACAAAATGATTAGATATTAATATTTATTTTGATAATTATATCTTATTGTAACACCTTGAAATATTAATCTGTCTTACAAATTAATGAAAATAATTGTTAGACGTTACTTTGACAGGTAACACAGATTGAATTGTAATCCTAAATTAATAATTGTAGAATTCACATCTTCTAAAGAAATATCGTTTGGCGTTATTCGTATTTTTTCATAATTTCCCTCTCAGGTTCTCCAGTAATTTTCTACTGATCTGCTGTTTTAAACTACCGTCGGCCCTTCTCAGAACGAGACCCTTTTGAAACGTTTTACGCTCAGTTCAACGATTACGTACGGACTTCTCGCAATTGTAAAGAACATCATTGCCACAATTTGTTTACACGATATTATCAATAGATATTTATGCCGGTATTCAATGTAAATATACGTTTTGAATATTTCAATTTTTCCTCCCATGAACAGTAGTCAGTCTAGTTGGTTAAAAGACAACATTTATTAAGATAACTTTTTAAAACAACAAATCTTAATAATTTCATCGATGATAAGCGTTAACTTTTTATATTAATCATCAGTCATCTTTCCGCTTAGAGCATATGATCATATTCATCTCGTTTTTTTCTTTAATGGTGAGAGCTGTCGGGAAGTGATCCAGTTTCCTGCAACGCATCCCTTACATTTGAAAATTAATAATCATGCGCGAACTAAGTAAAATTTTTTTAAAACCTTAAAAATTAAAAATTAGGGATCTTGCCAGTCATGTCCCAACTTGTCAATCTTTTTTTATCTTCATAAATTAACGGAAGTCAACATGCCCGACCTAAGGCAAAATTTTGTTCCAGATTATCTTAGTAAATAAATGGATGTCAGGAATCATGTCAGCCATGCCCGAACTGAGTCAAACTTCTTATTCCAAACTTTTTTAATTAAGGAAGTTAGGGGGCAGTCATTGCCGAATAAAAAACTTTTATTTAAAATTAAGGATCATGTCAGTCAAACAAACTAAGTGAAACTTCTTGTTCCAAAACATCATCAAAAATTAACGGAAGTTAGGGGTCTTGCCAGTCATGATCGAACTACAACAAACTTTTATTCCAAAATATCTTCATAAATTAAAGGAAGTTAGGGGTCATGCCAGTCATGCTCGAACAAAGTAAAACTTCTTGTTCCAAAACGTCTTCATAACATAACGGAAGATGCAGAAACGATCGCTTCGCCGCCGTGCGAATCTCACCTGTGAGACGTGCGCGCAGAGGGAGGCGGGACCTCGAGCCATGGCGGCGGGCGGCGGGCGGCGGCGGCAGCTGCGGTCGCGTCGACGCGGCCGGAGGTTGCAGGTGGAGCTGGCGGCGGCTTGGGCTGCGGCCGGAGCGACGCTCACTTTTATAGGAAGGGGATGCGCAGGGTGTTAGGCCTCTGATTGTAATTGCGCCAGGTGGCCGAGGGTGGGGCGCTAAGCCTGCATCGCCGCCGGCGCCGACGCCCCTAAAACCGTCGCCGCCTCCGCGTCTCTCCCCGCCACGCACCCTCCCCACCCACGCGCTCTCGTTTTCGCCGAAGAGCGATACGCGTGCTGGGTTTCATTTCGTTTCGGCAGATTAGGGCTGGCGATACTCCGCTTCTAGTTTCGACACATATTTCAACCGTCAGGGAAGGGAAACCGGATATTCCCTTTCCGAAAATAACAAGAGGCGAAATTACGTATTTATTTTATTATAAATTGAATATTTGAGCACTACAATTTACTTGGAAATTTGAAATAAATGAAAGTACTGGAGCGGTCACAAAGCAACTTTCCATATAATTCAAGCAAAAATATATGTTTATTATAGTCGCTCTCTAATGAAGTTTATCAGTTTTAACCCATTGTGTATCATTCGTTAGTTCCCGAAGCCGCTGGAATATTGTCGATCTCTTGTTGGTTTATCTTTTAAACATCCGGTTTTAGATATTATTGATAAGTCTTTATTGGTGTTTTTGATTTCCTCATTTTTAATTTCAAACCCAAGAACCAAGAGATTCCAATTTATTATACAAATAATTTCACTGAGTTCCGAGAACTACTTGTATACCTCCAGACCTCATTACTTAATCACAGTGAAATGTCACCTCTGCTTCTTAATCGCTCCCACAACCAAAGATTCGCCCTCATCGTGATCACCATTCACGAAATACAATTTCTAAAGTAGACATCACGCTGTTTTTGAGGTTATTCTCTTGATTAGTCAACGTTTTTCCTAAAAGTTTGTTTGTCATTTTAATTTCGTTTCCATATTATATTGGCTCATAGTCTCCGTCTTTGATAAGTGTGGACAACGCTTCAGTAATTGAAGCGGTTACAATGTAAAGCTATACCATTGAATTTAGTAGTGTGGTCGTGATGTAAAGTCATAAATTGAGAGTCGTCGCCAGACTAATTAGTAGCGTCTCCTGATTTAGCGCTTTACATAGTCGTCGGAATTGAATTGTAACAAAATTAGTTCTCATGGGTAAATTAATTTTACCGATATTATATCCGTTGCGTAAGCAACAAGTCTTCCAGAAGAAACATGTTATTTGCAAAGGACACCCTAGAAATATTTCAATTCATACTGATACCCTATTGATACACTTACGTAGCATAGAAACATCTTTAAAAATTGTGGTGTACATAACCGATTTTCTTTCCTAATGATAAAAATTTAGCTTCGAGACATAAAAGCGGAAAGCTTTTAATATTACTACATTCATTGAGTGCGAACATGTATTGATAAAAATTTCGTTGTGTGTCCCTTAGTTGAGTTACATACTCATTGATTATGGTTAAAACATTGAACCCAGACGGTACATTTCGTAATTGTCCACATGTTTCGTTTCGGTAACATTCATGTAGCGCCCGAAATGTTTATATTTATTGTTAGACACCTTTTATTGTTATATTATTATCATCATAGTACTAACAAAACTCCGAGCCATCTGCCGCAGATCAAAAGAAAACTCTGAAAGAATGTGCTAAACGAAGCAAAGCTCAAACTTAATAGAACAATGGTCACACCTAGTCTCTTCTGAGCGACATGTGGGTAATAACATCCAGGGACAGTTGGAAAATAATCACAAAAGAAATTCTATTCGTGCGGTACGTCAAGAACAGGCCTGTTATTATCTGCCGAACGGTAAAAGAGAGGTAGGAAGACCCAGGGACAGATGGTCATTCCTTGACCAGATCGTGCTTGCTAGATGACTTGGTCACGAATGGCGAGATTGGCTTAATCTTTGTTGCTACTATTACTGATGATGATCTTGAGACCACCAGTAATAAAACCGAAAAAAATGGATTATTTTTGTAGCCTATTGCGTCGTTATCTCAAATGTGTAAAGTGGTATTAAATCTTATCAAAACACGCCGAAAAGTGTGAAGAATAGAAAAATCTCTTTGGAAGGTACTGACCTGCATCACCGCCACATGGAAACTTCATAAAGTCAATGTTGAGTCCCAGCCTTATATAGATGTCCGGAACCCCGGGTGAATGTTCAATTGCGAACGAGGCCTTCGCTGCAAGGGAGGTTTATTTACCCCCTGGTGGTTCACATAACCCTGCGACCTCCATCCACTCTGCCTGCATCCTGATTGGTCCCCCAGTGGAAAGAGGCGAAGTGTCAATACTGCCAAGAAGACAATTCCAGAGTCCTTGAGGCGAAAGAAACGATGAGCTCCATTTTCAAAAACAATTTAAGTCATTCTTGCTGTTTCGTTTTGTTTTTTAATGGTGAATAGTTTTATTAGCCTGAGATGCACATTCTCTTCTTAATAAAGATGGAAACCTTACCTCAGTCTTGTGAGTATGAGATACGGAATATTTTGTTCTTTTGCCAAGTCCACCGAAGTTATTAAATTTTTTTCAAAATTCCGCACAAAAAATTATTAGTTCAAAAGACCAAAGAGAAAATATGTCGTTGTGACAATAATAAAACATTTCTCTAAATAATTGTGTCTCCCTCTTTTGTACTTTGATACATCCTACATAATTTTAGGTTCTGCAGTTGTAAGAAAATTAATTTTGCGTGTTCTTGGCTCAAATATAATTTTTTGAATTACTAAATTCATAAAATTAATATAATTACAAAACCTAAAGAATTATATTAAAATAATTTGAATTGAAAAAGCCAGAATGGTATGGTTTTTGGCTTCTGAAAATTTTTAAAATATGAGTAAGTTAGTCTATAAAATGGAGCTCCAAAATGGCATTTTTTCACCGGCACTTTGACAAAAAAATATGCCGAAGTCGGCAGTTGCTGTATGTAGAGTAGAGAGGTTTTGTAGCTATCGGAACAATAATAATTTTACGTTACCCGATATATGAAATTGGACTCTTTTATGCAATACGCTAAAAAATTAATTGAACATATTCCTCTGTTCGCAGAAAAGAAAATAATTTATTTATTTGTGGGCTGACAGCTGTTCCTAGGAAATCGAAGCGCCGAAATCTTACGTAAGGGATTATTTATGCTCGTGAATATAGGATCGTGAAAATTATTATGCTTCTGCTAAATAAATACTCCTGTCTGGAAATATTTATAATTTGCACTCTGATGGCTATCAATAGAACAAAATACACAAACACGAAATACAATGCCTCAAGACAGCAATACATAAAGAAAACGAAAACAAATTTACCATTTATATTTTAATGCACTCCTTGACATTCCCTATCACTCATAGCCATGATTTCCTTATTTTATTATTCATTTACATTATTATTGCTATTCAGCTAGGTCGAATTCAGTCGCTGCCTGGAGGATAATTCTAGCGGTCGGCTGTTCTGTTATGTAGTTCTCTGTGGTTTCTCCGATCAACACCAGGCGAATGCCGGAGCAGTACCCTACTAAACGGGTCACGGACCGCGCGCGATCTGTCCTTTCATATTCTCTCCCCTTACACACACACACACTTACACTAACATGCACTACACTACCACATATTCCGGGAGACCGGTCAGGAGCTTAGAGCTTGTCCCGGCTGGGGCGGTACCCCGCTGGTGGGAGAGTCCTGGGTAGGTCGACGGCGGATCTCGCTATCCAGCGTGGGAAGATCACAGCCATCTCCCGGGGAAAAACATGCACTACACAAACGAGACTAATGACGAAAGCAGTTCACGCGCCCGGAAACACAAAAAAATCAATCAAACAAAACGTATGATATATGGCATATATCTTTATAAAAAGTGTGATTATAGTTATTTTCAGTGATAATAGTTATATATGATACCTTTTAAATTAAGGTGGGCCGCAGGATATCCTACGATAGTTCACTACCACATAAAAGTACAGCTTTTGGGAAATATAAAACATTTCAATTAACTTTTCAAAAACATGTTTAACTATGTGTTCACATGAATAGTGATATTTCATTGCAGAATTTGTACACTTCTCTCATTTCATCAGGTTTGAAAAATACTGAACGACATGAAACGAAATTTTTGATGTTTTCTGTACTTCCATACAGTGCCGGTGCATATGTAATACTTTCCTATTGTAACTTTTCTACAGCTCAACATTTGAGTGATGAAATCACAAGAGTTCTACCAGTTATAAAGCAAGCATCGCTATTTTACACTGTAAACTATTAAAATGAAACGAAGTGTTGAAACGCCTCCTTATTCACATTTCACTTACATAAAAAGTTTTCCACTCATCTTGTAGTACATGAGATGGTTATATGTGTTCACTACTTTACAGCGAACCGATTCCTGATTAAGACTCCACGCGTTGTAAATTTGTTTATTAGGTTTATAATAAAATGAATATTTCTAATAACGTAGTATTAGAAGAAGCAAAGAAGAAATTCTTTAGTGTCCCATAGTTGTTCTCGTTACGCTCCCACACACACTAGTTCCCCCGTAGAGCATCCGAAGCAGGGATAAGGGAAAGGACGTACTACGTTGACCGGGAGGTCTTACGTTCGAGTCCTGACGGCGGCAGGATTTTCGACACTAGCTTTTCAGCTAGGTCGAATTCAGTCGCTGGCTGGAGGAGAATTCTAGCGGCCGGCTGCTTTGTTCCGTAGTTTTCCGTGGTTTCTCCGATCAACACCAGGCGAATGCCGGAGCAGTACCCTACCATACGGGCCACGGACCGCCCGCGATCTTTCCTTCCTCTTCCTTGTCCTATCCTCTCCCCTTACACACACACACACACACACACACACACACACACACACACACACACACACACTAACATGCACCACACTACCACATATTCTGGGAGACCGGTCGGGAGCTTAGAGCTTGTTCCGGCTGGGCGGTGCCCCGCTGGTGGGAGAGTCCTGGTTAGGGGAAACCCCACTACCGACGGTAGGTCGGGCCGGATCTCGCCATCCAGCGGGGAAGATCACCGCCATCTCCCGCGAAAAAGCATGCACTACACTAACAGGACTAATGACCAAAGCAGTTGACGCGCCCGGAAACACGAAAAAATCAATCAAGCGTACTACGTCGTACATACAACTCATAATGAATTTTAATCTCAAGTACAGCCATTCCATTTATATTTCATGGGAATAACAGGAGGCAATCACTAAATAAATGCAAACAAAGAATCTAAAATTGATTTCAAGAAAGAGAAGTTAATCCTGAAGAGAGAGAGAGAATTAACCGCAGACTTAAGAATCGTCGAGCGCAATATATTTCACAATGCTGATCTCTTCGCCGTCTCCGAATAAAAACGTTGATGAATGGCGAAGGAGTTTCTGTGAAAGAAAATCCGACGCATTTGGGATTTTCTGGGTAGAGTATTTCTTCTGCGAGAGTAAAATTGAGGAAGGAATCTCGTTTTTCATTTTTCAGATAATAACAATAGAAAATAAGTCTGAAGAAACATTAATTTACGTGTATGAAAGGTTTCTGTGAACCAGGTTTTAATGTCATTCTGAAATCGAGACATTTGACCGAAAATCCTTTACCTTTCCGACGGCACTTATGAAATGTAGGAGACCTTTACATCGCGTTTTGAGCAAATACATTGCAGGATGTCACTTTAAACATTTCATTATTTTCAACAAATGTAATAGCTTTTGTGTTTTATGATTCGACTAACTAAAATGATGAAATACGTTTATCGTCTAGAAAGAGACATACAACATCAGTACTGTCGTTTAAGTAAAGAATCAAACTGTGAAGGAGTCATTATGTTGGCGAAAATGTGACACTTGAATATCAGGTAGCTGCGGTTTTCTCAGGCGTCTTGCTCAAACTCGACAGTTTTTGCAAGAAAATACACAATACTTCGTCTTTGCGTGTACGTAAAGTGTATATCCTAAGCAGAAAAACAGATAACATGTTCGCTCACGATTTGACAAATTTAAGCAAGAATTCTTGGTTTTATTGATGCTTGTAAAGATCGCAAAACTGAAACACTGTTTTGACAAGTTAGAGCGATTAAGGAGTTCAAACCAGAGAAAAAAAATTATTCCAGAAAGTTTGGAAGATGCTGCTGACTGAATCGATTAACTAATTATCTTGACAAACAAGTCCGAAAAATAAAACACATGTGTGAGACTGAGTGCTGTCAAAGCTTGCTTATCAATCTCACCGTCCAGAAACCTCCTGAAAAAACTTTTCTCTTAAGTACTTTGCCAGAACTTTCTCATCATTTCTCAAAATCTAATACGATAACATCTGCTTTTCGAAACTTCATTGAAACAAAATTGTCTGCTGCACCAACTACTACCAGTCCAATAGAAGAAAACCAGAAAAGGAAACAAATCGGAAATAGCTGCCACAAAGTTTTATTGTTTTAATGACTTTATTTCAGATCCAATATTACTGTCCTAGGTTTCCGCCCTTTGCGGAGTTGTTCTTAGGTAGTAGTAGTGGAGTAAAAATGTTTTCCTAAAAGGGGTATTTTGTGCGGTTTTGCGGTTAAATCTCGCAATTGACTCACAAAATCGAAAAAATGCCATATTAATAGTTGAAGAGCATTAAATTTTGGATTAGATGAGACCAAACATATTTTTTTGACCACCCGTGCTAGTACCCATCAAAGTTGGACATATTTTACACATTAAGAAAAATTTTCATTTTAACTTCTGCTTTTTGGTAACGCTATCTAAACTAACCCATCTATCAATAATATAAACCCCACAAAACAATGAATGGATGAAAATGAATAAAAACAACAAACCCCTACAGAATGGATCTCATCATATTCTATATGAAACTTTTTTATGTATTCTAACATTTTAATATTTTATTATATTACTACACGAATATTGAGACTAGTGCAATGAAGAGCTATATTGGTATGTTTAATATAGTGTTAATTACACTTTTTGAAGAACTGCAATTAAAAGAACTTTCATTGTTTAGAAATTATTCAACTTCGAGGTGGAGCTGTACGGAAACGGATTGTCCACTTTTTGTCTCATTACACACAAAATTTATTCCTATTTAACTTCTGTATGGACCACTTTAATGATAGGTGGGTTATTTTAGATGACGTTTCAAAAAAGCAGAAGTTAAAATGAAAATTTTTCATAAAATGTAAAATATGTTTGATGACCACTAATAAGGTAACGGGTGGTAAAAAAATATGCGTCTGGTCTCATTCAATGCAGAATTTAATGCTCCACAACTTTTTATAGGACCATGTTTTCGATTTTTGACGTCCATTACGAGATGTAACCGTAAAACTGAAAAATACTCCTTTTAAGGGTACATTCCTCCCCCCTCCCCCACTACTTAAGCACAACGCCGAGAGGGAAGACTTACAAAAGTCATATTAGGTCATAAATGAAGCCATTAAAACAATAAAACATTTTTTATAAATTATTTATGAGTTGGATTTCAATTCTACTAGCCTATACATGGAATAAGTATGACATATACATGGAGTATCGTGTCTTATTAACATTCTGAAGGGATAGTTACATTGGAATTCTTCCGGGGTGAATTGGATATTTCAGAATGGAATGGCTACATTAAAGGTACCTTAATATTCTTCATTCCTACACATTTTGAACTCTCAATTTCTGCCGTCAGTGTTTTGCCAGACCGTTTTTTTCATTTTCCGATTCAGTGTTCATCATTTAACAGACAGATATTCAGATATCCAGATATTCAGATCTCTCCCAGAAAAGTTGATGAAGTCGATTTCAATATCACGACTATTCCACTCGTGAAATTAAAACCAATAGTGTTTAATTATACATAAAAAATGCCCCAATAAGGGAGTTGTATCTCAAAAAGTTTATCACTTTTTCTATCCGAATTTTCATACTGCTCATCCGTACTTGCCAATCATAAATTGTGGCTCATATATCTTAGGAGGCAGTATTCATTGATCGCAATGTCGACGTCTAACAAACCGCGTATGAACTATAACATAACCTCTTTGATTTGAAGATAGTTTTCAGTTGTTTTCAAAAATGGCGCATTTTAAAACTCTGTGGGACATAATTTCATTCGTCGAATAGTCCTATTAAATAGCACTCGTGCTTTGAAAATGCTTTTCTTACTTCGTGAGTCAGGGACTTATCGATAATTTCCAAAGCACTCGTGATATTACCTATGAAAAATCAATCCTTCCCAATAATTATGAGCATGTTGAAAATGAAATGTACGATCGTAGAAGAAAATAAGGTCTGAAGTGTTTGAAAAGGAAGTATTTTGAATTCATTATAACTGTATTTCACTGATGAAATGTCTTGTATTTGATAATCAGAGGAAAACAGTTCCAAATAGAGAAGTTATGGCTTTTCAGAAACCTACGTGTCATTTTTCATCACAATTCTTTAAGATCTGAACTAAGTGTAAGTAATATCTATTTAGCAAAGTCGTCTATATGGACAACATTTTCAGACTACAGGTAGTTTATGCATTTTTATAAATTGTTATGTATGTGACTGATATTTTCAAACTTAATAAATTGATAGTATCCATTTTAGCTGTAATATCAAACTCATCCACTGTATAACGCTTCTTTGCAGTGCAAAAGACGTATTAATTCCAGGTCAGTTTACAGACAGAGACGATTTACTAATACGCTCTTAGTCTATAGCAAATTAAATTAGTACCTACTTTTTTGGAATATTCGTTAAGAGTAACTGCAAATTTGATTTTGTTTTCACATAAACGAAATAAATTGTGATTGATTTGATAAAAAAGATTTAAATTATGAATTATTATCTGATGATGTTCACGTTATCGTTTGGAAATTAAAAATGTAGTTTTTATTCGCATGTGTATTTCGTTGTTTAAGCGGCAGAATACGTAATAATTGTCAAATGTAGGTATCCCTTCATGTTAGTTATCCTCATCTCCTTGAATATTATTTTTGTCACTGATGATCTTACCCTAATGTTTAAAATGATCGATATAATCTTTAATGTTTGCATAATCGCACTTTGCTCCTGACGTCGTGTTGATTCAATGTCCGGATGTTACGTGCCCTCGCGCAAAGTCGCGGGGGGGGGAGCGGTGGCCTTCAGTGTCAACGATTGATTGATTAGTGATTTCGGACGCGTCAACTACTAAGGTTACTATTAGTCACGTAAGTGTAGTGTATTTTGTATCGCTGGAGGCGACGGTGATCTTTCTCTGCTGAATGGCGAGATCCGGCGCCAACCTAGACGTGAGCTAGCTGTGTTTTCCCTAACCAAGTATCTCATAGGGGCACTACCAAAATTTAAAAAAAACAATTAAAAAAGATAGAATCTTTCCTGAAAAAAATCATATACTTAGGTGTGCTATTGCACCTGTTCTCGTCGTTCGCGTACCGACTGAATTCCAATACTCGGTGCGTCACTACTTTCCTTGCCATGACATACGAGTGCCTTGCCATGACATACATATAACATACGTATTTTGCTTTTCATGTGTTGCGTTACGCAACAGCACCTTTATTACATTCTTGATATGTAAAAAACTGTTGTTGTGATTTCGTATATATTAGGTTATTGTAGGATTCGTGTTGACTGTTTTCGTTAAGATATTTAATTTACTGAAGTTTTATATGAAAGTATTATATATGCTGTTCTTGAGCTGCGTGCGTGCTACTGTTTGAAAAATCATTTTGTGTGGTTTTGTTCCGCAGCATTTTTGCTGCACCAGAGCATTAGTAAAGAATACTGTAAAAAACCAATTTTTATATTTCTTAAGAACAAATGTAGTAAATCTTGCTTTTTGCGTTTTAAGATTTACTTCACTCTCCCTCAGTCAAATGTTTCTGAGAAACACTCATTAAAAAAACTTTCCAATTCTGGCGAGAAATACGTGAAGTTGACAAAATAGAGAGTTTTATTACTTTATAACAAGTTAAATTCCAATGATCTATAGTGATTCCAGGAGCGTCAACTACTAGAGTCAGTAGTTCCGTAAGTGAAGTGCATGTTTTTTCATCGGGAGGTGGCAGTGATCTTCCCTCGCTGGATGGTGAGATCCGGCGCCACCTACCGTCGCGAGGCGGGATTTTCCCCAACCAGGTATGTCTCACCCGCGGGGCACCGACCCAGCCGGGACAAGCTCTAAGCTCCCGACCGCTCTCCCGGCATGTGTGGTAGTGTGGTGCATGTTAGTGTAAGTGTGTGTAAGGGGAGAGGATAGAACAGTGAAGAGGAAGGACAGATCGCGCGCGGTCTGTGGCCCGTTTCGTAGGGTACTGCTCCGGCATTCGCCTGGTGTTGATCGGAGAAACCACGGAAAACTACGAATCAAAGCAGCTGACCACTAGGCAGCGACGGAATTCCTCCTAGCTGACAAGTTAGTGTGGAAAATCCTGCCACCGTCGGAACTCGAACCTAGATTCTCACAGTCAGAGAGGCTGCAGTAACATCAGTTGATGCACTGAGCCATCTCTCCCGGTCTAAATTCCAAGTTATAGCAGTGAGAAGCAAACATTTAAA
The DNA here is from genome assembly GCA_964035755.1 of Teleogryllus oceanicus. Lineage (NCBI taxonomy): Eukaryota > Metazoa > Arthropoda > Insecta > Orthoptera > Gryllidae > Teleogryllus > Teleogryllus oceanicus. Next base: position 15,526,010 of record CAXIVR010000009.1, read on the forward strand.
AAGTGACATGTCCATTTGGCAAAAATTGAGTTATTCTGTTGTTTTTACCTAGAAGTTTATTTCTAGATAAAAACGTGAGAAGTCTTACGACACATTAAGTCGTACTCTATTGAGTTAACGACAGTGTTCAAATGTGTAAAACGTATGCTACACTTTTCAATTTTATTGGAAAAGCGTGAACTGAACGTGTCACGTTTCGAATATTTGCTCCTCATATACATAATACCATTATATTGTTAACATATATTAATGTAAAATTGTGCTCATTTTTTCACGCCATTTTATTGTGTTTAGTTGCTTCAAATAATGTTAATACGTTGTACTTGACGTTGACGTTGACGATGACGATGTGGTCGTTGACGATGACGATGTGGTCGTTGACGATGTGATCGTTAATGGCTTTACTGTTATTGGGTCCTTAAATAAACCAGTTTATAAAAAATAGGGTACTTCTAAAAACATTCTTTGTCAAAACATTGGCCTTCTGACTTGTTGATGGTGAGAACGAAGGCATTTATTACATCTTTGAATGATCCATTTCACCCTCGCAATGGAATGTCTGAAATGTTTTGTCTGGACTTTCTTCCTTCTAGAAGCGAAAGGATTTCCACTCAAATATCCCCTCCTCTGATCCCAAACTCCCAACAACCAAAGCGAAGTGACTCGAAACATCTGAACCCCTCCCTTAATGTCGCACAGTTTAGCGGTGTAGGCCTCTGACGAGGTACCTCCATATACGTGATACGTAGAGGCGGATATTGATGACCTGAAACTTTGCCAAAAAATGCTCACAAAAAATGTTCGAAACATTCTCTCAAAATGTTTTTAAAATGCCCGAAGAGCAGAGAAAAATTACGTAAAAAAAGTGATCAAAACCACTTCGCATGAACAACTCAAGTGCACACAGCTTGCAAACTTTTGGTTTGGAGTGTTCTTTCCAGCCGGAGATCTGGATGCCTCCGAAAATATGGTTACCCTCCTTTCACAGTGATTGCGAACATGTTTTACATCTAACGCCATAAGGCATCATTTATGATTGGGATTGCTTTATAGGGGTATTGCGCGAATCTGCGACATGGGAAAACGTACTTTAGTTCACTTCCGAGGGAAGCAATATGAAGAACTCATTTGCCCTTAAAAAATAGATTGGTTTCTAATCCATGAACTTACGTATGAGTGCTCGACACGATAAGTATTTCATCAGCGAAGCTGTCAATCTTTAAGTCCATTTTTTTTTAATTTAAAAGAATTTTTGAAAGAATTTAAAAGAAAAAATATTAAATCGTTTTCTAAAAGAACAATCTTATGATATTGATATATTATGTACGAGAAACTATGATCACACTCATATCGTGCTTGTTCCAGAACACATTCTGCAACAAGCCGTCACCATCTGCTTCCAAATTTCAAAGAAATTTATACAGAGAAAATGTATATATGGAAATTATGTATGAGAATAGTTGGCTTGAAGGAATATTGTTATACTCCTTCATGCAATAGGTGTGAGTTTCCGTGGCCTCTTGAAACAACTCTTGAAAGACCTGTGGCCAAGCATCGAACATCATTGTCTTGTCTCCTTCACCCACATGACTAGTCACGACCCCCATGTGTCAAGATAGCGTTATAAATGACATAATGCCCCGTCAATAAAACGCGGTACTTGCTGAGCGACCTCCTGTTCTGCATACACATGTATCACCGAGGTCACGTTCCAGCAATTAACCGCTTCTCGACGAACAGTGCTCCTTTAACTTCACACTCTGCGCCAAGGCTCGCTACGAGTTGCCAACATAAGACACCAACTGTCGCGGTCTCTTCGTCAGCTGACCTCCTTCAGTTCTGGAGATGATGTGTATCGCGGCCGCCAGTCAGCGTTCGCGTCGTGGATTAGGGATGCTTGGAAGATGCAAGCGCCTCCTGGTGCCGAGTCTGAGATGCAGGAAAACAACGAGTCACTTCTTAGCCGCGACCAAAAGAGGGAGCTGAAGACGAGATACTGGAGGCATCCTCAGCACGAACATCTCAGACTCCAGGAATTTTTTCATATCTTTTTAATGCTGTCAAAGAATATATTTACAAAGAAATTATTTCAGAATGAAAAGAAAGATGATATAATACCTCTACGACTTTGGGTACTTTTATAGTTAACTATAAAACATTTTAACAAACTTTGTTACAAAATTATAATTCTTCTACGCAAATTCATTAAAGATGCTTTCGAGTAGATAACCTTTCTCAATATTTTCTATTATTTGTAATTTCTGAAAATCCAAGTCCCCGTGGAGACCTCGGTGCCATCCGGTGTTTGGTGCTTCCCTGGGTGAGAGATGTACTTACAAAACGACCTTAACATTCTATTCCTGGAAATATCAGCGAATGAGAGGTCACAACGACTGCTCTTCGTTACTTTTAAGTTTTTCTATAATTAATTAGGCTTGCTTTCAAAGTCAAATGGCTCAAGCAGTTGCCTTTAGCTTTTGTTTCACGTCCACGTCAATGAAAATAAAATGAAAACATTCCGTCAGTAGCACACCCAAGACCTTGAGTTTATGAAGAGAGTTGTTGTCTGTTTTCAGAGGCGTGTCAAGTGAGTGTGAGTTCATTGCTTATTGTTTATTAAATGAGCAAAGGGGAAATGTGAGGTAATTACAGTTACTTCACATCTCAGCACTGAGAATAATGTGGATTGACAGCTTTATGTTCTAAAAATGAAAGATAGAAGCGTGCCAACTGCCTGAAATTTATTTACTTCAAAACAATATATATAATCAATTTTGAAATGACTATGCTCTTGGAATTAACCATTTTTTCATTTTTATACAAAATACAAATTTTTCAAACGACGTAACATGTATTATGTTTCAGACGCGTGTACGTTCGAAACGCAGAAAGTGTTTTGTGTATTTTTAATTTCTCGCATACTGCATGTGTAGTCTAGACAAAGTTATGTAATGATGCAGCAAAAGAGGACACGTTTTTGATAGAATAAACCGTAGGCTACAGATACCGAAAAGAGGATAATTATTGTTCTTATGTGTAGTACTTCACTTCTTCTAACATATTGCAGTCAGAATCCACTTGATACCCAAAATTTGGTTTACGGCAAAACGTGGGTATCTGTCTGTCTATCTGTCTGTGAGCAACACTATCTTATAAATTGTACGCAGACTGATGACGCAGTCCCTTGAATTTGAAACCGATATTTTATTTTTTTGGGGTATTTTATATGAAGCCTCAAAGACATTTTCAAATACTTTTCAAAAAAGCCTCCAATTTTTTTATTAACAGGTCCTCGGATAGCATAAAGAACGCCTAAAAATGGTGCTGGTCACAGTTTCGTTGAAATATCTGGATTTTCAAAAATGGCAAAAGTTCAAAATGTTTTTCGACGTTTTCCTACAACTACAGTATTGAAGACAGAATCTCCTCTGAATAAAATTTGTTCTTCAAAATTAGATCTGTAAATGAGGATATATGTATTTGTTTCAAAATATGAATAGTTTTCGCATAATGTACGTGAAGTGTGGGCAATATTTATTAACTTGAAGAACAAGATTTTCTCAAAATCCGCTCCAATTGTTTCCTGAATACTTTTTGTTCGGATAGTGCTAAATATTTTCTATTTTTCTATATTCTATTGAAATCTATATTTATTCTATATATTATTGAAATTTTAAATACAAGTGTTTCATGTGGTTTCTTATGAAGTTACTCGAACACTCAAAACTTTTCTGTGAAAGTGAGCTCAAAATTGCGCATTTTCAGAAACGATCAAACGACATTTTCTCGAGAACGGCTGCAAATTTTTCGATGAACATTTACTTACAGGAATGTTTCAATCTTCCGTAATATTCTTAAGACATACTTCTATTCTACTAATGGGGGATCTAAAAATAAAGAAAATATGAAAAAAATGTTTTGGCATCGGTAGGTAGCAGCTGGAACGAACGTGGGACAGTAACGAAAACCTAGACTAGACCAAAGAGATTATAAAACTAACTACTTTGAGAATGTCTGTGCAATTCTGATGCACCATTATTTCTACTTTTTCGCAGCCTGAATGTCCCCCAAACTATTGTGCATTTGCAAGGTTCGAAACAAAACATTTGCTGCTGTAGAGTCGGAAGGTCATTAGTAGGGAACGGAATTTATTGTAATAAAAAATGCAAAATATGTACATACATATGTACTTATTTTTTTCCATAATATGTAAGAAAAATAGGAAATATGTAAAATAAAAATTTATTATTGTGTTCAAAATTGTTCTCTACAAGCATTTTCGGAGCATAGAACGTCGCAAATCAGTTCTTAAGAAGCATTTGGAATGGCTGGAAGTAGGTTCTACCTCTACAGAAGTGATTCTACACTATATTTCACCACACACAAGAATTTTATTCGAAATACAAAATACGTTCATACGTATATATTACAATGTTTAGGAGAAGCCAGTGTTCCAATGAATAGTAGTTCCGTGTAGCCAGTGATGAATGGTGGGGGAGGGGTTACCCCCTCAAATCGAACAACGCTTAAGGCAATTTTTGTAAAAAATATTTGTAGTTTTCGATCGAGTAACGAAGTGCTGTTCGAAACATGAGCAAAATCCTGGTTGAAATGACCTTTGTTCGCAGAAATCCGCTCATTTTTTACTCTGAGTACGCAGTAAGTGTGGGAGGGGTGACAATTATGGCGAAGATATGATAGTCATAGAAGCTTTACATTTGATTTTTGAGAAAGATGATTCCGTAACATATAATGCAAACGCGCATCTGACATGTTCTTTTTCGACGTATAAATATATTAAAATATAACGAAATATGAAGTAATAGGTAAAATGTGTAAAAGTATGTAATTATACCAAAATATGTGAAAATTTGTCAAATAAAAATAGTTCCAATTCATTCAGAATGTCTCCTGAACTCAAAAAAATATTATTGAATGCATGTATCTAGTTCCTGTAAAAACATGTATTTACATGGAAATCCGTTGCCTAGTCATTAACATTATTTTTGGTTCTGACAGCCTAACAGCGGAGGTGATCGCATGACCGCTCGTCATACAGAACTGTCATAATTTTAACCCTAATTTCGTCAACAGACAAATTTGAACTTTTCTTTGCTTCCCCAAAAGTACGATATATTATGGAAAACGCACGCGCGCGCGCGCGCGCACGCACACACACACACACACACACACACACACACACACACGCACGCGCGTGCGTGCGTTTTCCAGAATATATCGTACTTTTTGGGAAGCAAAGAAAAATTCAAATTTGTCTGTTGACGAAATTATATATATATATATATATATATATATATATATATATATATATATATATATATTATTGCAACGGAGCGCGCCGTAAAAAACCCGCGACGTATCGGGCATAATGCAACTCTAGTGACTGGGCGTCGTCAACCCTAAACGCCAAAACCGAGTGGGTGTTGGGAGAGTGGAAGACCTTGGATATCCAACGTCTTTCCGCTAGTCCACCCTCCGACCCATCGAGTTAATTTATCTTTATTCCGACCAGGACGCCCTGATTAGGAATGTTATACTGGCACACACAAGCCAACGACAAAGAATTAATTGTTGGAATAGAGGTAAAAACGAAATATATTCTTCAATGATATTTTTACACAAATTTATACAACTGTGGAAGAATAGACGTAGTTCTGAGTTAGTTCCTCGATTATGAATTACCTCGGTAAAAGAATGATACAAACCATTTAAATCAGAATCAGAAATAAACACATTATCTTTAAAGAAACCTCTCAAATCCTCTGCTCGTTGTTTAATGTAACCTTTCGTATTGGATCGCAACCACTTTATAACAATTATCATGATTAGATACCAGCTGAAAGAACATGAATGAACACCAGCTGGTGCCCTTTCACGCATTAATGCCATTGATGTTGGCATCCACCTAATTTTACATTTACTCGAAAACATTCGTAATGAATATGAACTTGGTACACTTTGAATTCTAGTCGTTAATGTCAAGAAAAACAAGAAAATTTTAAAAATTGGAAATCATTTAATCATCTTTTACCGTTAATTACAATAATCTATTTACATTTACATAAACGTAACTGAGTTCGCTTGTATTTGAGTTATTTACGTTACTTTATTCAAAAATGGTATATTTAAACATCATTCACGTTTTGTTAAAGTTGACCTATTTCTATATAATGACTCGCTCGTACGGGTACTCACGCTTCTGTTACTGGTCGGGTGAATGCAGTGCCCGCTCGTGGTCATACTATTAGGGTATGTAACGCCTCTCTTCTCTCTCCCTTCCTCCCACCCTCTCTCTCTCTCTCTCTCTCTCTCTCTCTCTCTCTCTCTGTCTCTCTCACTCTCTCTCTCTATCTATCTATCTCACACACACATGCCCATCCATACAGGCATACATTACAAGCATACACATATATTCATTAACTTACATATAACATTCTATTAACACAATACTTATGAATGCAACACTGCAAAGCAATGCGCTTTCGTTTCACGCGCAATCCGAAGAATTGCATTGTAAATGATGAGAGCTCATTAAGTGGAGACATATCTCACACTTTCGTTGTTTAATGTCACACTTATTTATCTTAAAAACTTGTGCTAGCCGAGTGTTATATCTTCACGTGTCAAGGCACTTCCAGAGGTCGCCCCTGCGTCTGCACAGTAAAATCCGCACTGTCTGGAGACTACTCCAACCGCCCGTAAGCGATCATTGTTCCCCCTCTTTCCCCTCCAGCCCCGCGGGAGTAACCGACGCCCACGGCTCGTTCGCATTTCCCTAGAGTGCTCCAGCTGTCACGAGGGGCACTGGCGGCGGACTGTCAATCGCAGCTTCCTAACAGCGGGTGTTTGTAAATAGCATGTTTCGGAAACGCTCTGAGATCACTTGTATTCCCCTCCTGTTAAGAAGTTTAAGAAAAATTGCACCGCAATTATTTGGGTGTGCACATGAGAACGTGCGAATCCCCACGAGCAGCCACTGGGTTAATGGACCTTGCAGACGCGACTCTCCGGACGCCTGGGCGTCGGGGCGAGCGAAGCGAACGATGGGTTTTTCTCGGTGACCTCGCCTTCTCGACGCCGGGCAGCACAGTGTAAGGACTGCGCGGGGCGAAGGTTATGCGCTGCCTCGCCACCTAACGGACCGGGAGCGGTAGCTCTGTGCATCAACTGATGTCACTGCAGCGCCTCTGACCGGAAGGTCCTAGGTTACACTCCTGACGGCGGCAGGGTTTTCGACACTAGCTTTTCATATAGGTCGAATTCAGTCGCTGTCTGGAGGAGAATTCTAGCGGCTGGCTGCTCTGATCGGTAGTTCTCCGTGGTTTCTCCGATCAACACCAGGCGAATGCCGGAGCAGTACCCTAACAAACGGGCCACGGACCGCGCGCGATCTTTCCTTCCTCTTCCTTGTCTTATCCTTTCCCCTTACGCACACACACTTACACTAACATGAACTACACTCCCACATATTCTGGGGGACCGGTCGGGAGCTTAGAGCTTGACCCGGCAGGGGCGGTGCCCCGCTGGTGGGAGAGTCCTAGTTAGGGGGAAACCTCGTTAGCCGACGGTAGGTCGGCGCCAGATCTCTCCATCCATCGAAGGATGATCACCACCATCTCCCGAAGAAAAAAACATTCACTACACATACGGGACTAATGACCTAAGCTGTTGATGCACCCGGAATCACCAACCAACCAACTTAAAGGTTGGTTGGTAAAGGTTGGTAAGGGCTTCACGTTGCTCCACAGCTTTCCGTTTTATCGAGAGCGCTTACCACGAGTTGCACGTCAGTAATTAGAGTCGTTATAATCGACTCCCACGTAGATTTGGTTGGGGTGCTTCGTTCTTAACAGGCTGTGTTTCGCCCCTCGCGAAAGTACAAGATGGTGTCTACAGCGCACGTTGTAACCCCTGTAGGAACTCGTCGCTCTCTCGAACACTGCTCCCGACCGCTCGTGGCAAACTTCTCTTGTTGAATGCTGCGTAGTTTGAGCAATCATTTCTCGCACGAATGCTTTATGTATCGCCTCCACACCACAACTCGTGGCTTGAAGATACGTTCTCGTATTACATGGCGCAATGCTTTGATAGAAAAGCTGGGTCTATAAACTTCGCGTGACCCTACTCAACGTCGAATACTAATTAATGTCTGTTCACATCTGCTGCTATCGTAAGAAGAAGCTTTATTCGGTGGAAACGGAGTTGCGCGGTATATATATATATATATATATATATATATATATATATATATATATATATATATGTGGAGACCGATTCAAATCAGGCGGATTTTTTGGGGTTCCCGGTAGAGGCGCAAGATAGCGTGGCGGCAGGACCAAGTCGGTTGACAACGAGCGTAAACAAGTCACTCGAACGCAAGTAACACCGAGAAGAACACGTTGTGAATTGTCGGGATATAGTTTATTTGTATTGTTCTTCAAGTATTTCAAGAATATAATTATCTTTTTATATTTCAACGACGAGTTTATTTCTATTCCGACTACCATTTCTCCCACAATTTGGGGGCTCGTCCGGGATTGAACTGGATTTCGAGAAACGACTAGAACTTTTCACGGTCGCCATTTCGCAACATTGAGAACATTATGACGTGCCAGCCGACGACGATCAATTTGGAATAAATGACGAGGGATTCCAATTGAAGGCCAGTTTCAAAGTTGCGACGACGATAGGCTGGAATAAGACGACGAGTGAAGGTCATTATAACCTCAAAAACGACGTAATTCACCGACGAAAGCTTGACGAGAATTGATGTTGTTTCGAAGATACGTGAGTAGATGCAAATAAGACAAATTGTATGAATATTTTGCTGTTTCATCATTTGTTCGCACAATTGAAGGTTTGAACCACGAGGCTGTTTTATTAAAATACCGATTGTAATCGACGTTACCGACTGTTCGACAGGAAGTTCGCAAAATTTTTGGAAGATGGCGACATTGGGAGAAATCGAACAAATAGAAAAGAACATAACCTCTGCGCCGGTAAAAGCAATTAAAACGTTGCATAACTTGATTTTGAAACGATCCCAGAGGATCGAAAAACAGAAAGAGGCTTAGAGAGTTTTCCGGTTTTACGTTCGAGTCCGGATCTAAAGATGAAGAGATGAAAAAGTCGTTCATTCACGATACATTTTCGGAAGCGGATCTGGGAGCTATATGCGTATTCTTTGTATCAACAGTGGGACGAAAGACGAAATGATCGACAATATATGTGAAATGCTGGGAGATCTGCAACAGTTGGCGTCGAAAATCGAGACCGAGAACAAGCAAGAAGAAAATGAAGAAGACGAATATAAGGGCAGCCCAACTGAAGAAGTTGACGTTCGAGTTTGAGCAGAAGCTGCGTGCTATTAACAACGAGGAAGAAAACGATTCGGATAATAGTGATGATGCGCGCTCTGTCGCTTCTGTACGTACGCAGCCAAAGTTTTCATTGACTTTTCGTGATATTGAAGGTTCACTCAAGACCTTCAACGGTAGTGATGGATATCCAGTAAAAAAATGGATCACTGATTTCGAAGAGACAGCTGTTTTGATGGGCTGGGACAGTCTACAAAAGTTTGTTTTTGCTAAGAAATCACTCGAAGGCCTAGCCAAACTTTTTATCCAGGGCGAGAAAGGAATCACATCGTGGACCGTCCTGAAAAAAGCTTTGAAGGAAGAGTTTGATGTTAAGACAAGCACGGCAGAAATTCATCGGTTGTTGAATCGACGAAGGAAGAAAAAAGAAGAATCTTTACAGGAATACTTTCTCGTCATGAGGGAGATCGCTAGCCGAGGTGATATAGATGACGAATCATTGATACAATATATAATCGACGGAATTGAAGACGATTCAGGAACGAAACTTCTGCTATATGGAGTAGACAACATAAAAGAATTCAAGGTCAAGCTGAAACATTACGAGATGGCAGTGATGAAGGTCCAAACTAAGAAGACAAACAAGAATGATCACAAGTGGAACTCGAAGAATACAGACGAGAAAGACAAGAAGAACGACGATGGTAATAAATCGAAGGGCACTTCTCAGGACGCGGACAAGCGATGCTACAATTGCGGTGGTACCGGACATACTTCGAGCAACTGTAAACACAAAGAAAAGGGTAAGAGGTGTTTCAATTGCGACGCTTTTGGTCACATTTCAGCTGATTGCCCAAAGGAAAGGAAACCGCGACAGTCGAAAAGCATGAGTGCCATTGTAAGGAACGCGAATAATTGCAAATTTAAAGAAGTACAATTGGCTAATCGGAAGGTAAAGGCGCTCATCGATTGTGGAAGTCAAGTTAGCTTGCTGCGACAAGACATTTACGATTCACTGAGTGCTCCGAAACTAGTCAAAACGGATATGGTCCTGAGCGGATTTGGGAAGAACTTCGTGTGTCCTCAAGGATACTTTTCAACAACTGTCGTCGTTGATAGTGAGCAGTTTACAACAGACGTATACGTGGTTACAGCAGATACCATGAAACTTGAAATGGTCATTGGAAACGAGCTTCTTGACCAAGCGGAAGTGCTCATAAACAGAAATGGTGTCACCTACGGAAACCAAAATTAGAAGCTCACATCATGTGCATCCAGGCCGTAAATAAAGAAGAATTGGATATAGGAGATTCGGTCAAAAGCGAAATAAAAAAGGAAGTTCAAGGTTTAATAGCAAACTATGTTCCGGAGAAGACCAAATCTGTTGATGTCAAGATGAAGATCTTAGTGAAGAATGAAGAGCCAGTTCACTGCGGACCGCGACGACTTTCGCCTCGAGAAAAGAAGTGGTGGACAATCAGTGCTAATTTGGATTCATGACAAAATAATAGAACCGAGTTCATCAGAGTATGCCAGTGCAGTAATCGTGGTGAAAAAGAAGAACGGATCATCAAGAGTTTGCATTGATTACCGCAGGCTGAATAAGATCGTGGTGAAGGACCGCTATCCTTTACCCCTAGCGACGATTTGCTTGAAAAACTGCAGGACGCCCGAGATTTCAGTACGTTGGACCTCAGAAACGGATTTTTCACGTGGACGTCGAAGACAGCAGCAGAAAATACACGTCATTCGTGACTCATTCAGGACAGTTCCAGTTCTTAAAGGTACCGTTTGGATTTACAAATTCTCCTGCAGTATTCCAACGGTATATAAATAGTGTATTTTGGCAACTAGTGAGGGACGGTGTTTGCTTTGTATATATGGACGACATCATTGTTCCCGCTAAAGATGATGAAGAGGCTCTACGCAAACTTACGTTGGTATTAGACGTCGCCAGGAATACGGTTTACAATTGAACTTTGAGAAATGTCAATTTCTAAAGAGAAAGTTGAATACCTGGGATATGTAGTCCAGGAGGACAAATTCAACCTTCTCCAAGCAAGACATTGGCTGTTCAAAATTTCGAGAACCAAAGAATATAACCGGAGTGCAGAGTTTTAGGTCTAACGGGGTATTTTAGAAAGTTTATCCCAGATTACAGTACAATCGCGAAACAATAAGCGATCTACTCAGAGATGATACAGAATTCTGATTTGGTGCTGAGCAAAGAGAGGCTTTTCAAAACTGAAGGATAGTCTATCATCTGACCCTCTGTTCAAGATTCACAACCAGAAGTACGAAACAGAATTGCATACAGATGCAAGTAAGTATGGCTATGGAGCTGTATTATTACAGAAATTTCCGGACGACGAAAGCTACATCCAATCTCTTATATGAGTAAGAAAACAACGACGCAAGAAGAAAAGTACAGTAGCTATGAGCTCGAAGTTTTGGCCGTTATAAAGCATTGAGGAAATTTAGAGTCTATTTACTGGGAATAGATTTTAAAATCGTTACTGATTGTGCAGCCTTCCAGAAGACTATGAGCAAAAAGGACTTATCACCGAGAGTCGCTAGATGGGCCTTAGCTCTGGAGGAATACTCATACACGATAGAACATCGACCAGGACACAGGATGAAGCATGTAGATGCTTTGAGTCGCTACATGACTATAAATTTCAACTTTGCTGATAGCTTGACTGCGCGGATCAAAGGGCACAAGCCGAAGACGAAGGGTTGCTCGCTATAATGAGCATCCTGAGGGAGGCAAGTACGACAACTTTGTGATGAGAAGTGGACTCTTATTCAAATTTGAAGACGGAAAAGAGTTACTGGTTGTTCCACGCGCCATGCAACAGGAAATAATAAAACTGCACACGAAAAGGGTCATTACGGAAGCAAGAGGACTGAAGAGGAAGTGAAACAGGAATTCCACATTCCAGGACTAGTTGAGAAAACGCGTCGAGTCATATCCAACTGTGTAACATGTTTGATAGTGAATCGCAAATCTGGAAAGAAAGAAGGACTTTTACACCGCTGTTCAAGGAGAGTCAACCGTTGTATACCTATCATATGGATCACATCGGCCCACTGAAGTCTACCAACAAGGGCTACAACCATATTCTAGTGATCGTCGATTCATTCACGAAATTTGTTTGGCTCCACCCGGTAAAGACAACGAAGACGAGGGACACAATTTCAAAGATGGAACTTCAAAAGACTACGTTCGGTAATCCCCTTCAAGTGATCACTGATAGAGGCACCTATGACGACCCGGAACGATTGCTTCTATCATCGCGAAACTTTCCATTGACGACCCGGAGAAATGGTACAAAGTGGTACCAGCTGTTCAACGGGCCATGAATTCTACCTATAACCGGAGCATTGGAAGGACGCCATTCGAACTTATGACTGGCGCAAGGATGCGCAATCCGACTGATATTCGTATCAAGGAGTTATTGGAAGAAGAGCTAATTAACAATGTCGAAGAAGAACGCAACCTTATACGAGAAGAAGCTAAAGCACAGATTTTCAAGGTCCAGGACGAAAATCGCGCTGATTTTAATAAGCGTCGTAAGGAAGCTACAGTATACAAAGTCGGCGATTTAGTGGCTATCAAGCGGATGCAATTCGGGCCGGGTTTAAAACTCAAAGCCAAGAATCTGGGGCCCTACCGAATTACAATGGTCAAACCAAATGATACATACGATGTCAGCAAGGTCGGAGATAACGAGGGGCCACGAACCACCACTACGTGTGCCGAGTATATGCAAGCTTGGCCAGACGGATACTCATCATCCGAGCCGGATGATAGTCAGGACGGCCGAATGTGGAGACCGATTCAAATCAGGCGGATTTTGGGGTTCCGGTAGAGGCGCAAGATAGCGTGGCGGCAGGACCAAGTCGGTTGACAACGAGCGTAAACAAGTCACTCGAACGCAAGTAACACCGAGAAGATCACGTTGTGAATTGTCGGGATATAGTTTATTCATAAAATCCAGATATAAAAATATATAACAATCTTCAAGTATTTCAAGAATAAATTATCTTTTTATATTTCACGCGAGTTTATTTCTTTCGACTACCATTTATATATATATATATATATATATATATATATATATATATATATATATATATATATATATATATATAAATATATAAAATTTATATATCTGGATTTTATGAATGAGAGGGCATACACGCTAAATTTGTTTAATGGGCGCCAAGCGTGAATCTTAATTGGCGTCCTCCTATGGCATTGATAACCTCAAAGTTTGGGTGCTCTGGATCGAAGGGATGCATTACGTCTACTCGCTACTTTAACAATACTCGGATATGTAATCTTATAAGATATGTCTTAAGTGCCTGGAACATGTTTATTGACCAAGAGAATTCTTAAATACACCTCGTAATTACGGTTTCTTAAAATTCACCATTTCAAAACTGTTATTTAAATGAAATGGAGAAGGGCAAATGCACAGAAATAATGTTGGCGATTATCAGATTACCTCACTTCGATGGGATTGTACTCCCGCGAGCCTTTACCGGTCAATTTCAGCAGGATGTTCCGGCGGAGCACGGTTGAAGTGGCCCCGAACTCGTCAGAAATGGATCTCGTACTTCCGTCGACTGTCCGGTAAATCACCAGCCGTCGGCGATCAAACTTGAACTGATGAACACCGCTGACGTCACCTGCCGCCTCGTCGGCGTTCTCTCACCCTTTTAATTACTTTAAGGGTGGCGTCCGACTGATCCACCACACGGAATTAATTCCAAATTAATGAAGATGGATAGTCGGATCGCTTAAACCGGCAGATACTGGTCAGCCACACGCCAGTAGATATTTGACTCCGTAACAAGTGTCCGAGTCTAATCTTATAACATCCTTCTTTCTCATGTCACTAACTCAAATTTTTGTGTTAAAAAGTGTGTGCTCACACGTTTCTTGCACCAGTCTCTGTTAAGTTCTTTTATAACCTTTCTCGGTACCGGTAGCGGTAGCTCAGTGCATCAACTGATGTCACTGCAGCGCTTCTGACCGGGAGGTCCTAGGTTTGAGTCCTGACGGCGGCAGGATTTTCGACACTCGTTTTTCAGCTAGGTCGAGTTCAGTCGCTGTCTGGAGGAGAACTCTACTGGCCGGCTGATCTGATTGGTAGTTTTCCGTGGTTTCTTCGATCAACACCAGGCGAATGCCGGAGCAGTACCCTACAAAACGGGTTACGGACAGCGCGCGATCTGTCCTTCCTCTTCCTTGTCCTATCCTCTCCCCTTACACACACACTTACACTAACATGCACTACGCTATTCCGGGAGACCGGTCGGGAGCTTCGAGCTTGTCCCGGCTGGGGCGGTTCCCCGCTGGTGGGAGAGTCCTGGTTAGGGGGAAACCCCACTATCCGACGGTAGGTCTCGCTATCCAGCGGGGAAAGATCACCGCCATCTCCCGAAAAACATGCACTACACTAACGGGCCTAATGACCGAAGCAGTTGACGCGCCCGGAAACACGAAAAAATCAATCAATCGATCAACTATAACCTTTCTCCGTGAGTCTCTTAAGTTAAGTTCTCCCTGCTTTGTCAAACCTCTGTTGCTCGCTCGCTTTCTACTCCCCACCCCATTTGGAGATTTCTGTGCTGCCACGTACGTTATCATTTGCCTATGATTGGTTCGATCATCAGGCTTCTGGAACCTATTGAGTCTACTGAGTTTTTCTGTTTATTGGCTCTAGAAAATCTCTTCCCTTAGCGATCTACTTTGCTAGGTGCGCCGTAATGGATTAACAGGCGAAGGGCCAGCGACTTCCCTAATATATATATTGAGATATACAAAATTTTCTCTACATTAATATCTGCCAATGATCTTAGCGTCCGGCTTGCTGGGTCAATGGGTCACTATATATTATAATCCTTATTACCTTAATAATGGATTATAGGATCCGCTGACTATACAGCGCAGCTGGGAATCTGAAATAGAATGATTCTATTCCTAGTTCATTTCTGTTTGGATTGACTAACTGAAAGATCACTTTCTTTTCTAAAGAACAAAATTTAACAAAGTTTATTTTACCTTTTTAGCAAATAATTTAGTGAATTTATGTTATGCCTTTGATCAAGATATCTTTGAATTTAGAATTTTATACCGCGGTTAACTTATCTATTCTTCGTTGATGTCCCTCCTAGACTTCTCAGTCGAAATATCTTGCGAGCTTGCCGTAGTCCAAAGTTCCAAGAAATCCTCTTCTGATTCTTCGTTGATGTCCCTCGTAGACTTCTCAGTCGAAATATCTTGCGAGCTTGCCGTAGTCCAAAGTCCCAAGAAATCCTCTTCTGCCCCTATCCAAGCTGGTCTCAAACTATCAAAATTATCAGTCCGATTACGTCCTATGACATAGTCCCGAACTCGATTACCACTCCGACAAAGTTCCAATTTATACATCAATATTACTTCCATGAAAATATCGGCAATATCATTCACTGTCCTTAAAATTTCACTGATAACCCAATTCTGACTATCTGGATTATGCTCGTTCCTTCTCACGAACCTACGATCAGTTCAGAAGCGCGATGCCGGTCAGAATGAAATCTCCTGCATGATTCACCCCTCGAAGACTTCGTTTTAAACTACCTTCCTTTTTCATAACATTTGACCGTCCTTCTCTCACCCAGCCAATCCATACGTTCGTTATATTTTCGTAGCTGACCTTTGATCGTCTAAACTTCTTCGCCTAATCCCAAATTTTCTACTTTCGGCATCCAGACAACTCTTAATGCATTTAGAAAAAACAAAAACTACATTGTTTATTCACGGTCGTTGCTAAGCTCTAGCTCTTGTGATATTTCGTAATGCATGTTCCACCATATTGCCTACAAATAAATGTTAGTTTATTTTAACGTGACATATCGGTATGTCACAATATATATATATATATATATATATATATATATATATAATGGTGTTGGTGTGTGTGTAAATTTAAACTTTTACAGTACTTCGGCTGCTATAAGTTCAGACTTCTGGATACATATGAATAGAAATCGTTCAGGAATGTTTTGTGCAGAAAGGAAACTTTCTCTACAAAATATTATTAGATACATTTGGTTATCTAATTGATAAGAAGACAGTGGTAAATTTTTCCAGATGAATGAGTCAGTTTGTTTATTATAAATCTCATATGTCTGTTTAGGATAAATACAGAAACTGAGAAGCAAGACAAATACAATGTTACTTAGATGGTTCAGGGCAACAATTGTTCCTCTGCTGGGTATCTCACCAGGAGAGCATCGGTTTTCGGGAGCTGAAGGTGAGGGATTTTCAACATTAGGTAAATCTAATTGAGACTCTATCAAGAGGAGAATTGTAGCGGGTGGATAGATAATTTTCGGGGTATCTCAGATCTATGTCTAGTGAATTGTAGGGATGCCTTAAAAAACGAGTCACAGACTGCGCATGATCTTTCTGTCCTCCTCCAAAGTCCCTTCACTACCTTACATTTACTCGAAATTACCTCACATGTTGAGCTTGCCTCAGCTGGAGCGCTGAACCAATAAGGGGTAACCCTTGCAAGTCGGCATGTAGGATATATGGTTGTTAGTGCTTGTGGGCGCGTCAACTACTCAGGTCATTAGATCCGTAAGTGTAGTGCATGTTTTTCATCGAGTTTTCCTCCGCCGAATGGCGAGATCCGGCGCCGACATACCGTAGGCTAGCGGGATTTCCCTCAACAACACCCAGGCACAGCCCCAGCCGGGACAAACTCTCAGCTCCCGACAGGTCTCCTGGCATGTACGGTAGTGTAATTAGCTACGTACCTAGCTGACAAGCTAATGTCGAACATCTTGCCACTGTCGAGACTCGAACCAAGACCTCCCTGTCAGATGCACTGCTGTGACATCAGTAGATGCCCTGAATAACCTCAATAACCTCTCCCGAGATGTCGGTATGTATTGTAACGTCGTGAGTAGGGATCTACACCACAAAGGAACAGACACGAGTGGGTATTTACAATTTATTTACAATAATTTATGTACACTATTCACAGACCTCACTCTAAGGTGTTTGTCGGAGCTACCTGCAGCAGCCCCCCTCTCCCAACACGCGCCTTGCGGCCGCGCCTGCGTTTAGCCAACTCGGCAATCGCAAATGGCACCTGGTGTGCCTCGGCAGACAATCTGCCCCGAAGTATCAAGCATACTTCACAGTGCTCGAGACTCGAACACCTACACGTGCCTACAGCACTTCCGCGCCAGACTTGGCCGGACAAGTTTTGCGGTGTTGTGCCGCGAGGAAACCAGAAATGTTACCCAACCCAGGCTTTTTGCCACCACCCTTATATATGCTCGAGTCACATGACTTCCTGCGTCATCTTTCCCCCACGCACTCGTCTTGAGGCGCCTGCTTTTTCCGTTGCAATTTGCACCCGGCACCTCCAAGCTCTCTCCCCTTTTGGACTTTCCCTGAAGGGTTGGCCTTTGTTCGGGAGCCTATTTTTGGCTCCCTCATTCCCATACCTTGCAACTTGTCTCTCTGGAGCAGGGAGTCAAGTCTATGACGCTACAGTATGAGGTCGGCGCGGGATCTGACGTATAGCGAGGGGAGGAGGAACTCTGCCCTTCACTTACGGGACTAATGATCATAGAAGTAGGCCCTCCCGGAAACACGATGTAATATATCCATCTACTAGTTTGGTACAAATACTTCAGAGCCGCCGAGAAAAGCATAGGAAGGTCGACGTTAAAATTAGAATCGCTGCATGTCAAAACTTTTCCTCATCTTAGTGTTACCAGCGTATCAACAGCTACCCATATTCTTTTTAAATTCATGACTTTATTTAATGTTTAATGGATAAATTGCAGTGAGAAAACAATCTCTAAATTTAGTATGAGAGGTGTAAGACAGGTATGAAAATACATTTGAACATTGTCAATTACAAAACTACAGAAGTTTTAATGAAAATCAGAACATTTCCATTTTTATACATGTGTTTTCTTCTCTCCGAACGTAGATAATAGAGCAAAAAATTACAGCCACTTCTCAGTATATTTCATAAGTTTCACAAACGCTTCAGGTAAACTATTCCCAAAAATTAAAATAGAATCTTTACCATCTCTAGAATAGAACAACTAGATCGCAAATGACCCATTTACCAAGATTCAGCTCAAAAGCTTACAATCTGACAGAGTTCTGAGTAACACATACATCCATTAATAAAATTTGGACATTCACACAGACATCCCGCTTTACGAAATTGTTTGTATTTTCTGGCCACATACTCCAATCCCATCCATCTTTGCTACATCACTAAAACACCATTAATCCTCTTATGTGTGCGAAGTTACTGATCATGAGAACATTAGACAAGGATTTTTCGAGTGGAAATTCGAGATGGTATTGATTCCTTTCTTTTCTATATAATATATAATAGTGTCCTGGGCAAGGAAATTAAAAATTAACCCCATTTTGAAGGTTTTAATTCAAGCAACCCGCACGGCACTTGTGTAGTAAGGAATTGCGTGGCACCGGTATCGACAGGGGCAGGAAGGGAATGGGCAGTTGATGGGGGAGAAAAGAGGGCAGGGCGAAGAAATGATAGAAAATTGTGGAGAGGGTGTGGTGGACGCGGAGTGCAGAGAGACAGGAGTGGGGGTGGGTTGAAATTGAAGAGATGGTGGTGATTGGAGAATAAATAAAATTACTTCGATTAAACACGCTATAGATCTCTTTCTCTGTGTAATAGATGATGGTGTTGAACATAAACTATGTCTGTTAATCTCTAATTTGATCTATCCCTATTAGATTGTAGATTAGGCAAGATTATAGTGTGCGTTTTTCTTGCAATGTCACGGTATATGTGTGCCAATGAGAAAACTCACTTCTTAAGTTGAGAAGAGCAGAACACGGCTATTACCACACATACCCCGTAGCCCGTGGCTGCAAGACCGATACGCCTGCCGCTGGTAGGCCCAGGCTTTGTCAGAGACTATTGCTGCAAAGTATCGTCTCATATATTATTTCAGTAGTATACATACCTTTTGCGGCTCTCACAGGCAATCGATCTTTAAAAACGAGGTCTCTAAAGAACGCCAAATGCACGGAGTCGTCATGAATTGCATTCTGACATTAAAAATGTGAAGGATTTGTTGAAAAAACGCATCTAAATATTAATTTCAATTGCAACCCGCAACACTCGATAGCATTGTTAAAATCTATATAGTTAGTTAACTTCTAAACGAATAGTTCTAGGGTCTTAAAACTTAAACTTTTGAGGGCATAGGTCTCAAAGAAACGTTTTTCTTCTCTCATTGTATAACGCTGTCATTTGATGCATGCAACCCGTTGCATAATTATACTCATTACGATACAGATTTCATTATGATACAGGTTCTTCACCAATCACAGAGAAGCTTACAAACCAAGTATTGAAACTTCAATAATCGTTGAGAATCGTTCTAGTAAATGTTTTGTTCGATTGCGTGCATTAAAATTGCATTTAATAGTATATTATGTTTACCAGTTTTAATTTATTTCATTATCAGTAATTTGTACGCGGAATATTATTTAAAATAAATTGGATTGTAATTTCACTTTGATCATATTTGACTAGCGCAGTGATAGTGGCAGAGGGAACATTTGACTGACGTTAAGATCAGAACGCAAGTTATTATGTATTATAGGTTGCTGCCGTGTGTTTGTCCTTAAAAAACGGCCAATTCTTTAGTATAAAATGTCTAGTGAATCATAGGAGGATTTGGCAGCTCCAGACATAAGATAAAAAGCGTAAATGGTGACCTTGGAATTATTGCCGCAACAAACTGTTAAATCAAAGCCACCTGCGGCAAGCGGTCCGCTAGGTGGCCTTGACTGAATCCTGCATGTCAACTGCCACGAAACGATTCAATGTAAAAGTTTAACTTATAGAAGTTACTATAAGTCGTAGAAAAAGAACCGCATGAAATTGGATGTAATGGGTATCAATACACTCGTGTGAAGTTTACGAAACTCGTTCGTACCTCGCTCGTATCGTAATATCACACCCATCATTACATCATCGTTTCATAATGTACTATTTTTACAACGTTATCTACAGAAAAAGATAAGTTTGGAAATTCTATTACAATTTTGCTGATCCGGCGATTATCGATATTGTCAAATAGTTACTCGGCGCTGAAGGTGATCTTTGTTTGTGACGTCACGCTTAGAAGACTAATTTTGTCCGACTAATATGTGTGTTTTCTGTGTACACCGTGGTTTACGCCGACTGATGAGATTTATTTGCATAATCATTAATTCAAGACTATGCAAGTAAACCTAAATACTTTCTTAGCAACAATTAAAGAAATTAATAGTTGTTTGAAACCGATGAAGATTGTTTATTATGTGTATATTGCAACCGCTCATTTAAGAAATTTAAGTATTTAAATTTTTGTTTAAGAAAGTTGTCTATCCGAAAATACAGGATCGGGCATTCGTATCCTACTGTTTGGAATATTATTTAACTTTATTACCGAACTGAAAGATATTCCGTGCATTTAATCGCTTACAATATCAAGTAATTAGTTTTATATCACGTACAGTTGCAGATTTTGCTCGTCTCTGAACAGATCGGAGTATTGAAAAGCGCCGGAACAGCCAAATGTCCAAGAAGTTGTCCTCTTATAGACTACGTTGAGAGGAAAGTTTCTTTGTGGCCTTCGACTTCAAACTGCCAGATTTTAAGGTCCTAGAACTCTTCGTCTAGGAACTATTGAACTAAATAGATTTTAATAATGCTGCACGAGTGTTGTGTGATGCATTTGACTTGAATATTTATATTCATTTTTTCAACAAAGCCTTCATAAATATGAAGGCAAGGTCAATGAGCAAATCGTCACGTCTCTATGAAGTACTCTTTCTTTAGAGACCTCATTTATGAAGATCGGGTGCGTGTGCGCTAACTCATCTATACTACTGAAATAATATAGGAGAGGATTTTATATAATATAAACAATAAAATATGAGATGAAGTAGCAGCATCTGGACTGTCATATGTTGTACCAACTATATTTCCACTTATTTTTAGTGATTAATAAATCGAACTGTTTAATAATAAATTTGCAAATGCTTCAACGTGTGCAAGATATAAATTAATTTGTTGAAATTACTTATGCATAAGAACTTGCAGCGTATTTCCTTTTTATCATAGTGAAGTGTCTTCAAGGAAATGAAATCGAATAAACATGGTAAAACAATTATCGCTTCCTATATTATTTCTGGAGTATAATACCTTTTGCGGTACTCACATGCAACCTAATTTTATATATGAGGTCTTAAAAAAGAATTTCACGGAAACGGACGAATTGTAATTTGTCTTTAAAGTATGAAGGATTTGTTTTAAAAAATCCTCCATATTTATAAAGTCTAAATATTCATGACATGTTCATGTTATGAAACCCGCAACGCTCGACCTCAATTTGAATCTATATCGTTAAATAACTCCTAAACGAAGCGTTTTAGGGCCTTAAAAACTAACAGTTTGGAGCTAAAGGCCTCAAAAAAACGTCCCTCACACCATAATGTCTAGATCTTCTTGAACATTCTATACATTTTTGCTGGTTCGACACTTCTCGATTCTACCCCACCTGTTCAGAGCTTCTAGAATCTGCAACTGTATGTAAAATTAAACTAATTTCTTGATATTCTACGCGATTGAATTACACGAGTGTATCTCTCTGCTCGGTAATAAGATTAAAGAAGAATAGTTTTTATTGACCTGGTGTATTGTATTGTTATCACTTTCAAGGAGACATAGAACAAGTGACGGAAGATAAAAGGGTCTTGAAGAAAAAGATATATTACACGCTTAATATGGAAAGGGAAAAATAAAGAAATCAGTGGGGTTTAGCATGCGAGAGTTCTCGCACTGGTACGATAGTTTCTCTTAAATGACTTATGTTATGTCTTTAAAATCCACCTCACCAGAAAAAATAAACAATATTTTAAAAGAAATATCGGCCTATAATTTTATCAAATCTAATTTTTAATTAATGCTTTTAAAAAATATTTCACCTCTTACTGCCCTGTCCATGACGTATATTGACTTAAATTACCAGGGTTAGAAATTTGAGGGATTTGAGATACAAACCGGCAAAAATATTTGGAATAAGAATAAAATGAGCGTTTAGTGTTTACTGGATGTGGTGAGGTACCATACGAAGTACACGAGTACTGTAGATTATATCATAAACTTTTCACGGAAACAAGAATCTAAATACTTACATTCGTTAAATGAAAGGGTGCACTATACACATAAAAAGCAATCTTCATCGGTTTTAAGCAATTTTTAATATTTCTAATTGTTGGTACGAAAGTATTTAGGTTTACTTGCATAACTCTGAATTAATGAGTATGCTTTTGTAATATTTTTGTGACTATCAAGGAAAGCGAAAAGATAACTGTCAAGAAAGATTGTATAATTTCTTTAAATGTTACAGAACAGAAAGAGAGAGAGAGGGACAGAGCGACGGAGACAGAGCGACGGAGACTGAGAGACGAGGACTGAGAGACGTGGACTGAGAGACGGAGCGGGAGACGGGGACAAAGAAACAGAGAGACGGAAACAGAGAGACGGAGACGAGAGACGGAAACAGAGAGACGGAAACCGACAGACGGAGACCGACAGACGGAGACCGACAGACGGAGACCGACAGACGGAGACCGACAGACGGAAGACCGACAGACGGAGACCGACAGACGGAGACCGACAGACGGAGCGACCAGACGGAGACCACAGGGAGACCGACAGACGGAGACCGACAGACGGAGACCGACAGACGGAGACCGACAGACGGAGACCGACAGACGGAGACCGACAGACGGAGACCGACAGACGGAGACCGACAGACGGAGACCGACAGACGGAGAGACCGACAGACGGAGACCGACAGACGGAGACCGACAGACGGAGACCGACAGACGGAGACCGACAGACGGAGACCGGACAGACGGAGACCGACAGACGGAGACCGACAGACGGAGACCGACAGACGGAGACCGACAGACGGAGACCGACAGACGGAGACCGACAGACGGAGACCGACAGACGGAGGACCGACAGACGGAGACCGACAGACGGAGACCGACAGACGGAGACCGACAGACGGAGACCGACAGACGGAGACCGACAGACGGAGACCGACAGACGGAGACCGACAGACGGAGACCGACGACGGAGACCGACGGGAGACCGACAGACGGAGAGACCGACAGACGGAGAGACCGACAGACGGAGAGACCGACAGACGGAGAGACCGACAGACGGAGAGACCGACAGACGGAGACCGACAGACGGAGACCGACGACGGAGACCGACAGACGGAGACCGACAGACGGAGACCGACAGACGGAGACCGACAGACGGAGACCGACAGACGGAGACCGACAGACGGAGACCGACAGACGGAGACCGACAGACGGAGACCGACAGACGGAGACCGACAGACGGAGACCGACAGACGGAGACCGACAGACGGAGACCGACAGACGGAGACCGACAGACGGAGACCGACAGACGGAGACCGACAGACGGAGACCGACAGACGGAGACCGACAGACGGAGACCGACAGACGGAGACCGACAGACGGAGACCGACAGACGGAGACCGACAGACGGAGACCGACAGACGGAGACCGACAGACGGAGACCGACAGACGGAGACCGACAGACGGAGACCGACAGACGGAGACCGACAGACGGAGACCGACAGACGGAGACCGACAGACGGAGAGACCGACAGACGGAGAGACCGACAGACGGAGAGACCGACAGACGGAGAGACCGACAGACGGGGAGACCGACAGACGGAGAGACCGACAGACGGGGAGGACAGACGGAGACCGACAGACGGAGACCGACAGACGGAGACCGACAGACGGAGAGACCGACAGACGGAGACCGACAGACGGAGACCGGGACAGACGGAGACCGACAGACGGAGACCGAGACGGGAGACGACGAGACGGCGACAGACGGAGACCGACAGACGGAGACCGACAGACGGAGACCGACAGACGGAGACCGACAGACGGAGACCGACAGACGGAGACCGACAGACGGAGACCGACAGACGGAGACCGACAGACGGAGACCGACAGACGGAGACCGACAGACGGAGACCGACAGACGGAGACCGACAGACGGAGACCGACAGACGGAGACCGACAGACGGAGACCGACAGACGGAGACCGACAGACGGAGACCGACAGAGACGGAGACCGACAGACGGAGACCGACAGACGGAGACCGACAGACGGAGACGGCGGGACAGACGGAGACCGACAGACGGAGACCGACAGACGGAGACCGACAGACGGAGACCGACACAGAGACAGCGGAGACCGACAGACGGAGACCGACAGACGGAGACCGACAGACGGAGACCGACAGACGGAGACCGACGACAGACGAGGAGACCGACAGACGGAGACCGACAGACGGAGACCGACAGACGGAGACCGACAGACGGAGACCGACAGACGGAGACCGACAGACGGAGACCGACAGACGGAGACCGACAGACGGAGACCGACAGACGGAGACCGACAGACGGAGACCGACAGACGGAGACCGACAGACGGAGACCGACGAGGACGAGAGAGCCGACAGACGGAGACCGACAGACGGAGACCGACGAGGAGACCGAAGACGGAGACCGACAGACGGAGACCGACAGACGGAGACCGACAGACGGAGACCGACAGACGGAGACCGACAGACGGAGACCGACAGACGGAGACCGACAGACGGAGACCGACAGACGGAGACCGACAGACGGAGACCGACAGCGGAGACCGACAGACGGAGACCGACAGACGAGAGACGACAGAGCGGAGACCGACAGACGGAGACCGACAGACGGAGACCGACAGACGGAGACCGACAGACGGAGACCGACAGACGGAGACCGACAGACGGAGACCGACAGACGAGACGACGACGGAGACGACAGACGGAGACCGACAGACGGAGACCGACAGACGGAGACCGACAGACGGAGACCGACAGACGGAGACCGACAGACGGAGACCGGCAGACGGAGACCGACAGACGGAGACCGAGAGACGGAGACCGACAGACGGAGACCGACAGACGGAGACCGACAGACGGAGACCGACAGACGGAGACCGACAGACGGAGACCGACAGACGGAGACCGACAGACGGAGACCGACAGACGGAGACCGAGACGGAGACCGACAGACGGAGACCGACAGACGGAGACCGACAGACGGAGACCGACAGACGGAGACCGACAGACGGAGACCGACAGACGGAGACCGACAGACGGAGACCGACAGACGGAGACCGACAGACGGAGACCGACAGACGGAGACCGACAGACGGAGACCGACAGACGGAGACCGACAGACGGAGACCGACAGACGGAGACCGACAGACGGAGACCGACAGACGGAGACCGACAGACGGAGACCGACAGACGGAGACCGACAGACGGAGACCGACAGACGGAGACCGACAGACGGAGACCGACAGACGGAGACCGACAGACGGAGACCGACAGACGGAGACCGACAGACGGAGACCGACAGACGGAGACCGACAGACGGAGACCGACAGACGGAGACCGACAGACGGAGACCGACAGACGGAGACCGACAGACGGAGACCGACAGACGGAGACCGACAGACGGAGACCGACAGACGGAGACCGACAGACGGAGACCGACAGACGGAGACCGACAGACGGAGACCGACAGACGGAGACCGACAGACGGAGACCGACAGACGGAGACCGACAGACGGAGACCGACAGACGGAGACCGACAGACGGAGACCGACAGACGGAGACCGACAGACGGAGACGACAGACGGAGACCGACAGACGGAGACCGAGCAGACGGAGACCGACAGACGGAGACGACAGACGGAGACCGAAGACGGAGACCGACAGACGGAGACCGACAGAGGAGACCGACAGACGGAGACCGAAGAGGAGACCGACAGACGGAGACCGATAGACGGAGACGACAGATGGAGACCGACAGACGGAGACCGACAGACGGGACCGACAGACGGAGGACGAAGACGGAGACCGACAGGACGGAGACGACAGACGGAGACCGACAGACGGAGACCGACAGACGGAGACCGACAGACGGAGAATCGACAGGAGGGACCGATAGACGGAGACCGAAGACGGAGACGAAGACGGGACGAAGACGGAGACGCAGACGGACGAGACGAGACAACAGACTAGACCGGTACAGACGGAGACGAAGACGGAGTAACCGCAGACGTGAGAGATCAGACGAGACCAAGACAGACGAAGTAGGGACGACAGAGGAGACTCGATCAAGAGAATGATCAAGACGGAGACGACAGACGGAGACTGACAGACGAGACCGACAGATCGGAGACCCGAGAGACGGAAGACCGACAGACGGAGACCTGACAGACGGAGACCTGACAGAGGAGACGACAGACGGAGACCGAAGATGGAGACTGAGAGGAGACATAGGAGACGACAGACGGAGACGAAGACGGAGAGACAGAGGAGACGGAAATGAAGAATGACGAGAGACGAGGAGATAGAGAGACAGGAGAGACAAACGAGATAGTGAGACAAGAAACGAGAGAAGATGGATCAGGAGAATGAGTTACGAAGGACAAATAGTGAGGCAGTATAGAGAGAATTGAAGACAAGAAAAAGACGAAAGATGACACTGAGAGACAGATCACCAGAGATAGAGAACAAGGAAGAAGACGGAGCAGGAGGGAGAGGAGGGAGGCTGGCGAGAAGACAGAGAGAGAGAGAAAAGACGAGAGAAGAGAGAGAAGACGGAGGGGGAGTGGGTAGATGGAGGGCAGGACAACATATGCCGGGGGGTTCCGTTGGTAGTTGTAAGAAACGCGGTTTTAATTGCCGAATTTGTGTTGATATATTACCTTGGAAAAAATTAATCTTCGCACTTACGCTTTATGATTTATAAAGATTTTACAAATGATGACTGAGATGTATCAAGGACAGAATTTGCGGTATAATAATAATATTACGTAACCGTTACTAAGGGCGAGAAAGTACGTGCTGTTTCCGAAACCATTCAAATGATTTTCTTCCAAATTTATAGTCTCCTATTGATTTGAACGAACTCACAAACCAGCACTGAGAGTAATACTACAGGATAAGGACGCGCCTTTATTCGACTTTTCATATTTGCGTTCTTAAGCGTGCATACACCGATTTTCGAATGACTGTGATTCTCAACTTATTCTTATTAAACTTAACTAACAACTTATTCACACGAGCATACAAAACTGTTGCCTGTTAATATTTATATAAATTCGCCTACAAAACGATTAATAGAGCAATTGCAGAAGCAGAAGTCAATACAAATCAGACTGAGTTTGTGGAGTTTAAAACTTTCAAAAATTAGGTAAAAAATAGGAAATAAAAAGGAAAAATTTGTAATTTTTTGAAAGAAATGTTCGAAGTAATTGAGAATGATCTAACATTACAATTAGAGAATAACGCTGAAGAGCAGCGTAGTGGTGATATTTTATGTGCGTTGTTGCGAAAATTAGCAAAGAAGCGTAAAAATATAGCTGTACTAAATTATAACTGTACCAATCCACATCTGTACAGCACTAATCCATATCTGTACGTATTTTTACGACAATTACAACTTTGAAATTGTAGTTACCAATTCATATCACGTATAGAGGTAACATGCGACTCATTGGGTGCTGCGATTTTTTTAACGGGTGTATAACATTATCAGCTACTATTATTCATTGGTAAGTCCAACGCCACTTCTGATACTATGAAAAATTATTTGAACAAATCTACGCTTGACAGTTAGAAATTTTCAACTCGTGAAAATACTTCTATAACAGTTTACACTGTCGGTGAAACCACATTTAGATAGTTTTATAATATTTGATAAAATATATAAAATTACTGATTATTTGATATTAGTTCATGTTATTTTATTTACTTAACTCTCGAAATCGTATTTTGACGTAATTATTTACGCGAGTATTTTGTTAGAAAATTCCAAAAGGACTTTTTTCCTTTCCTTGTCGCAAGATCGAAAGTCACTTTAATTTTTCAACAACAATAAACCTTCCTTCGACTTTGAAAATTAAATTCAATACAATTCTTGTATTTTGATTGATACTTCATTTATTGATAGTAATTTGTCGATTTCTTTATTGATTGAATAATTACTTCTCTTCTGTGGCGTATCTAGACTGGTGGTCTCAATATAGGTGCCCGTTTGGAAAATGAAAGTATTCCGTGATAATTCCGTAAGAGATCATACCACCAGAATATTTAATATCAACAGAATTACACTACCAGAATTATACCAACAGAATAATGTCTCAAATTAATATTTAATATTATTCCTTACTATTATTACATTTACTTGTGAGAGAATTATTTGGAAAAATACGAAGAACACAGGACTGGCGGTCACTGGTTGAACTTCACAGCGTGTCCCCCGCGTTGACGGTATGTTTACGCACTTGAAAGCAGAGCCTCTTGACCAAAGTTCACGGCCTCACCACAACCCGTATTTGGAAAATGAATTCGCAAAATTTCCGTTGTAAATTAAGCGACGAAAAATGTCAATAGTACAGAATAAATACATGTCCCATTTGTGTTATGTTTTTCACAAGATATAGCCCTATTGTGTGTTGTATGAACATGTTACAAACCCGCATTCAGAATAAACTTACAGAAACGGGAATATTGGTGGCATAGAATGGCGATTGATGCCTTCCTTAGTTAAATGTTTAAATCTACTTTGTAATATATTGAGAACAAAATATATAAATTTGATTCAAAAGTCTGGGTTTTATGTTTAGCATTTTTAGTTGGGGCTATATTGGTACTTCTGCTGGCCGAAACCTAAGTCCCTGCTTGTGTTTTGCTTATTTTCACAAATAGATTTGCCTAATAACGTTTTTATTTAAACCGTGAAAGTCTTTTATTTCTATTTCTGAAATCATATTCTTTCCATTTATTATGCTGTTAGATTTCATTCTTTGTATGAATTGACTTCTTTTAATAAATTTACTATTTAAAATTTACTAAAAAAAAAAAAAATGTTGGCTCTACATTCCTCCCTACAATATATTATTAGAAATAATCTCACCAACAATATGATCTCGAATTTTTGGTCGTAAATCCGTGTTTAAAGTTCCTTTCAGCTGTAATTTCGCACACATGTCAAAATAAATGTCCATTATTGCTGTTCAAAAGGCAATTCAGACTGGTGCAGATGAAGAGGAGATATTCGTGATTTTGAACCAGGAAATCAGGATGGATGGATGAAAATATGCGTCTCGTAAGCCTATGTCACATTAGATTTTGAGCTAGAAATTTGTAAACATGTGACTACGATCTAGTTGTGCCATTCCGGATATCATTAAGATATTTTAATTTTGCAGACTCTTACAACACTTATTGTGTTACCATTGTGAAATTTTTAAATATTTTCTGAAAAAAGGCAGTATATTTTTTCATTAAAATGTTTGCTCGAATAGAGGTTAATACATTAAATATGATAGATTATCGATTTTCATTGAAATCTCTGAAACTTTGAAAATTACGAGAGTTTAAAGATATTTTCAACTTGTCTTGCAAGTCCATTATTAAAGTCACTTATTTCTTTCTCAATTTCAGATCTTTAAATGATGACATGTACGATTTTTACTTTCTCGTATACATACGTATATACGGAGCACGGTATAAAGTTATGTAATGCTGCGGAAAACCGATTTCGATATTTCAACAAAAGTTCACGTTTTAGGGCCCCCTGATTCCGAAAAAGTTGTTTTTTTCAAAACGTCCGTCTGTCCGTGTCTGTTCATCCGTCTGTAAACACTGCTAGTGCCTAAATCACACATACAATCTTTTCCAAATTAAAGAATCCTCTATCGATCTAGCTCTAGTTGAAGCTCTGAAATTTTGAAAATTATTCTTTAAAATTTGTAGGTACTTTACATGAAGCCCCCCGGACATTTTCAAAATTTTCTCTAAAGCGGCTCCAAATTTTTTCTTTAAATTTCATGTAAGAACATAGTAAAATAATCTATAATTGTGGCATAGGTCCGATTTTCACTGTTAAATCTGAATTTTCGAAAACTGCAAAAGTTTGGATTTTTTCGGCGTTTTCCTAAACTACAAAATTAAAGAAATGGATTTTTACTTCAAATCAAATTTTTTGTACATAAATAGTTTGTTTTTTTTAAATTGGTTTATTTAAGGTCGCTTCAACATCTAAGGTCATTAGCGACCACTATTGCTGTTAACGGTATGGTAACTATGTGGATGAAACGATATGGTGATTGATGATAAGGGGTGAAGGAACGAACACAAATACAACCATGCCCGAGGCGGGACTCGAACCCGCGACCCTTCGGTCCGAGATCACTACGACACTACTGCCTTAGCGATCTCGGCCACCGGGCCGGCACATAAATAGTTATTTCACTGTGATCATGTACATTGTTTCGGAAATTTTAGTAGTTTTCGTGCAATAGTGTATGCAATATTTGCAATTTTAAAAAATTACAAAAACCAGATTTTCTCAAAAACGGCTCCAATTTTTTTCTTTTAATTTTTGGTAGAGCTAGTGCCAAACGAACCCTATGCCGTGACATAAACGCCATATTTCTCTATTCTTTTATTTATTCAAACATTTTAAATGTTTGTTAAATACTTGTCTCTCACGTCGGTAATATTTACATTAAAGGCAATTTCTTTACATTATTATATTTATGAGTACATGTGCTTTAAATAATGTCAAATAGAGTTTCTCGAAAACTCAACCGTTTTCTGTACAAATGAGTTCAAATTTCCGCATTTGGGTTGGCTACAAATGGCTACAAAATTGCTACACATTGTTTCTTCAATTTTTTTCCAATAGATAGTGCTATGTGTGCTGTTTAATATGAGAAAAGTTCATTTTGATGTATTCTTTCGTTTTCAAAAATGACACAAATGTAATTTTTTTGAAATACCTCTCACTCAGTTAATATGGACATTTTCATCGATTTGTATGCATTATTTGTATATAATTGCGAGTGGAAGTGCTTCAAATGATTTCAAATGAAGTTTTCGTGAGTTCAATTATTGCTAGACTCTAGAAGAGTCGGGGTTTGCTATTTAGTAGTTTTATTCGTCGATTGTTATTTCGTCATTCGAACATTTTTATAATATTTTATTATAAAATATAAAACGCTAGTTTTCTACCTTTATTTTTATACTTTTTTTATTTATTATTTTTTAACTTTTTCACTCTACACTATACTATGAGGTAGAAAAATTTGAAATTACCTGAAGGAAACGATATCAAATCATTTGTCGTAAACTCTGTTGGAGGTTCTTTTCTTCTGTAAATTTACACACCCGTCAGGATTAAGATCTATTATGTTTTCCCGAAGATGGTTAAGATTAGAGCCGGTGGTGAAGAGGGAAACGTCATTTTAAACCCGAAAAGTAGGATGTCTGTATGGATGGACGAACATAAGTTTGTGTCACGGGCCTCTCTGTTGAGTTAAAAGCTTTTAACCTGGAAAATGGTAAATACGTCAGTAGTAAGATGTAGTTGATTGAGATGATTGAGAAATTTTAATTTTTGGAAGTACTTTACTTGAAACTTTTGTGAAATTTTCAAAATTTCTTGAAAATGGATCAAATTTGTTTCTGTTATTTTTTGCTGGATTAGAAGAAAGTGCACTTATAAAATATTGTATTTTTCTTATTTTCATTAGAACGTCTGTAATTATTAAAATTGCAAAAGTTCAAATTTATTTTCGAACCTGCCTTACATCTGTAATATAAAAGCCAAAAAATTATTTCTCCGCGCAATTTATCGTTGAATTTTACATTTTTGATTGATGTCATGCACTTTTTTAAAAAAAATGAGAGTAATTGTTGAGTAACAACTAATCACAATAAGAAGAAGAAATGTTTCAGTATACCGCGCATTCTCACTAGTTTTATTAAATAGTTTGCTAAAATAGAACGAAGTGTGCTCATAAAAGTAGCACAGGTTTTATTTTCATTAAATCGTTCAATTTTCAAAAATTAGAATTTTTCAAACTTATCGCTCTTCGTTCGTTTACAAGTATTTGAAGACATAGTTGAAATATTAATAGGATAGAAATTTCAAAGTTATGTAATAGTTTTGAATAATACGAGAAAATACGTGCTGTTATAGTACCACTTAAGATATTTGTATATTTTTGTGTTCCCTGTATATCTTCAATGGCCGGAACATCTTCAATGGCCGGGCGCCTCATGAATTTTATCAGCAATACAGACATTTATCAGTAATAAGTATTATTTTTTATGAATTTATAGTCCCTAATATAAGCCTATTTCCTAATTTGGAGGTCTTAGAAACCAGTGTCTAGTAAACGTAGACATGATAAAAGACCGCGATCTCACGATATTCACAGAAGTGTGGCCGGGGCTAGAGAGCGTCTTGTGTTAGACTTCCAACTCGCTTCCACGAAATTTGTCGATACCTTCCTGTTGGCACCGTGACTACTTATCTATTGATCAAGCAATTCCATACGGTGAGTTCTATAAATATTTACTATTGAATTAGCGTTCTCAAGGTCGGGCCGTGAGCTTGGTGGAGTCTCAGTATCGCGACCTAAGTTGACGTATTGAACCGTAAACAAACGAAGCGTTTGGAGAAGAAACCTTCATCACGATTTAGTCGGTAAGTTCTTTTAGTCATTTATAGTTAACCATTATTTACATTATTCTACAGGAGAGTAACATGCTTTTGATAAATTCCTAATCCCATGTGTTATCACTATTTTCCTATTTCCATTGAATTTGAACTATGCGATTTTCAAAGTTTTCCAATCTAATTTTATAGAGTATTACAGCCCTAAAAATCAAAATAATAATAATAATAATAATAATAATAATAGTAATAATAATAATAATTTGCGAAATACGATGAAACACTAAGGAAATTCTAGAGCAATAGGATCAT
The DNA here is from genome assembly GCA_964035755.1 of Teleogryllus oceanicus. NCBI lineage: Eukaryota > Metazoa > Arthropoda > Insecta > Orthoptera > Gryllidae > Teleogryllus > Teleogryllus oceanicus. The sequence continues at coordinate 15,559,370 of CAXIVR010000009.1, forward strand.
CTCGGTTGAAGGAAAGTCTGTTCGATGACGAGAGTTCAAACCGCGCTCGTTTGGTTCGAGCATATAACAATGTTACTTCAATACATTGATGTTTAAAGCAGCGTAAGTTATTATTTCATATAATTTGGTTAGTTAGTGATTCCTGGCACGTCAACAGCTTAGATCATTAGTCCCGTAAGTGTAGTGCATGTTTTTTCACGTGCGATGACGGTGATCTTCCCCCGCTGGATGGTGAGATCCGGCGCCGACCTACCGTCGGCTAACGGAGTTTCCCCCTAAACAGGACTCTCCCACCAGCAGGGCACCGCCCCAGCCGGGACAAGCTCTAAGCTCCCGACCGGTCTCCCGGAATATGTGGTAGTGTAGTGCATGTTAGTGTGTGTGTGTAGGGGAGAGGATAGGACAAGGAAGAGGAAGGAAAGATCGCGCGCGGTCCGTGGCCCGTTTGGTAGGGTACTGCTCCGGCATTCGCCAGGTGTTGACCGGAGAAACCACGGAAAACTACCGATCAGAGCAGCCGGCCGCTAGAATTCTCCTCCAGACAGAGACTGAATTCGACCTAGCTGAAAAGCTAGTGTCGGGACTCGAACGTAGGACCTCCCGGTCAGAGGCGCCGCAGTGGCATCAGTTGATGCCCTGAGCTCCCGCTCCCGGTAGAAGCCAGCGACGAGGCTGCGGGGGCCGCGCGCGCTCTGTTTTCGAAGGCGAGCACGTCGTGCGCGGCGCGCGGCGCCGGCCTTCTGCCGCTTCACACATCGCCGCACTCGACCAAGCTCTTCGCGCTGTCGACCGTGACGTAATTTATGCGCGGCCTCTTAGCTCGCCTTTTAGCGCCGCGCGACGCTGTCAACCTGTAGGGCCCGATGCTTCACGCGCTGGTCGCCAGCGTCTCCAAGACCGCCGCCGCTGCCGCCGCCGCCGCCGGCACCGCCTCCCAGCTGAGCGCCGCCCTCCGCAGCGAGAAGCCCAAGTTAGTCGCTTGCGTAAAGACGCAATCGCGCGGTGCATTCATTCCAAATTACCGGGTACACACGACTTCTTTCAAAACTCGACATATATATCACACTATAATCTAAAATGTTCTTCAGTGTCACTAAAATATTTAGTGATTTGTCTTCTTGGAAATGAATATGGTTAACACCTAGCAAATACCACTACACTGCTAATCAACAGATTTTCTTTCGACATTCTTCTTAATAGGTAACGGGTTTAGTATGTATCATACGTCAGAAATGAAGTCTAAGCCACGTTGCTCTTGTACAGAGCAATGTACAGAACATTTTGTCAGTCGGAATATAAGAAAACGTATCGATAACAATCAAAACGCAATGAATTACGACACATTCTACATTACACGTGAAGGCATATCATGATCGCGTCTAGTATTGCAAGCACGTGAACAACGGAAAAAATTGAGTCAAATGAATAAAAAATTGAATAATTAATAAGCTGATGAATAATATTAATAATAACAAAACCTATATTTAGGGATTAAATCTTCATTATCAATTAATGTTAAAAAGATAAGCCTACTTTCAAAACTAGCTTTCGGACTCCCTGGGCCTCTAATCGCGATGAAGCACAGGTTAAAAGTAACAGAAGCGAGCCTGTTTCAGGCGTGGCAGCGACGGAGGCTTAAGACGGCTCCACACGTTCGTTATTCGGCGAACACCGAGCTCGTACTGGCCCATTTCCGAGCGGCTGACGTGTTCGGCGAATGTTCGCTCCTTTTGATATGTCCTAAAGACTGACACGCGGTGGGTAGAGCGAACTCCGAATGTTCGTCACCCGGCAAATAGCAAGCAACTCATCCACACTATTCGGGGTTCGGCGAGCGGTTGCTCGCTGTTCGCCGAATAACTAATGTGTGGAGCCGTCTTAAGCATCCGTCGCTGCCACGCCTGAAACAGGCTCGCTTCTGTGACTTTTAACCTCTGCTTCATCGCGATTAGAGACCCAGGGAGTCTCAAAGCTAGTTTTGAGAGTAGGCTTATCTTTCTAACATTAATTGATAATGAAGATTTAATCCCTAAGTATAGGTTTTGTTATTATTAACATTATTCATCGGTTTATTAATTCTTCAATTTTTTATTCATTTGAATCAATTTTTTCCGTTGTTCACGATCTTGCAATACTAGACGCGGTCATGATATGCCTTCATGTGTTAATGTAGAATGTGTCGTAATTCATTGCGTTTTGATTGTTATCGATACATTTTCTTATATTCCGACTGACAAAATGGCTCATTGCTCTCCACAAGAGCAACGTGGTATAGACTTCATTTCTGACGTATGACACATACTAAACCCGTTACCTATTAAGAAGAATGTCGAAAGAAAATCTGTTGATTAGCAGTATAGTGGTATTTGCTAGGTGTTAACCATATTCATTTCTAACAAGACAAATCATTAAATATTTTAGTGACACTGAAGAACATTTTAGATTATAGTGTGATATATATGTCGAGTTTTGAAAGAAGTCGTGATGTGTGTGTACCTGGTAACTTGGAATGAATGCACCCCGCCATTGCGTCAGATGACACCTTTGTGTTAAGCTGACAACTTTACCGAATCATTCATGGCGAGTTCAACTAAGTGGTTTTCACAATAACTGTAAATAACATTGTACATGTCAAAAATACTTACGTTTTTGGATCAATGTTTCTTAAATTAATCCAAATCATTCATGCATTTGTAAAACTGACCTGAAAACAGACTTCATTCAAGAGTGATACTCGCGAGGAGAATCTGCGTTTTATTGTACGAGTATATTTCTACTTGAAAAGCATATTACTTGACCTTTCATTGCTAAAGTTTTATTTTTCAAAATATGTTCACACAATGCGAATATTAGCGTACTTTACCACAAAGTTGTAACTTAAGCGCATTAAATATATTTGGGACTCTGACAAAAGAGTTGAACGTCGTGAGCATGAAAGAACGAATCCGTGTGTATATATGAACGGATGCTTTTATATACACTAGAAAGAGTGTTAAAACACATTCGAATTACAATAAACGCCCAAATGTATGTTCTATATTCAATTACCTATATTTATTTCATGGGGTATTGTGTACTCTCAACGAATTTATTTTTGCTTCTCTCTTATTTACGAAATAATTTTCGAGTATGCTTTCTCTTCTAGGATATTTGACTAGTACTCTATATTCGGTACATCAGAAGTCTCCACCAACTAACCACTTTACAGAAGTTGGTAACTCTATCACGCAAGTAATGTAGTTATTCATCGTGGAGTATTCATACTTCTCTTCCCAAAAGAGGCGATCCAGCAAAATACAACTCTCTTTCGGGCCATCCTTTTATTTAATTGCCAACTACTTGGATAACTTATTGGATAAGTCTTCCGTCTTTCAAGAGCATTGACTAAGTTAACTTTTCTACCAAATTAAGTTGGAATAATTGGATTTTTTTGTTTAAGAGTATACTCGAAACTAGTCTTGAAAATTGAAACTAAGCAGTTGGTAAAGAGCACTACAAAATAATTTATAAAAATATTTTGGGAGAATACTTAATGTTTTTCCTGGTATATATAGTTAAGTACTAGTTCGAGTTTTGGGCTAGTAGAACGAGACTTGGTTACATGTCCCTTCACGCATTTTTTGTGGTAATGGTTTTCAAAAGTTTTCATACTTTCTTGTAGTACAGAATAATGGCAGGACACTAATCATTAGAATTCCAGATCTACATAAGTTTTCAGGATCGTTAAAACCGCTGCTGAATGAGACATTAACTTCGAAGTTAACCGACATATGTCCATTGCCCAAAGATAGGCAGTCAAATTCAACGTGTTTTCCTAATTCTCAATTTTCGTCTCCTCAATAGATGTAGACATCCTAAGCTAAACTTATAGGCAAGTTTTGGAATTCCTGAGTGCTAGTTGTCGACTTACTTGAGATGTCCAATGCAATATTTCATTTACAAATTTTTAACTCGATTGTCAAATGTGTGAGTTGGCAACTCCGTGCCCGCACGCAGCCGGTCTCCCGCTTTGGCCACGTCGCGAGAAGGCGCTGGACGCATTTGGAGCCGCAGGTGGCGCGACGCGACGCGACGCGACGGCGTGGAAGACGTGCCTGGAAATGGTACGCGCGGCCGAGCAGTGCATCGGGGGCAGTGGAGCACATAGGCCGGGCGCCAATAAGAAAAACCACACAAGATAAGCTCAAAGCTAAAGCTTTTTGAGAAGTTAGCCAGTGTTATGAAGAATAGGCAAACGCAAGTATGGCGGTTTGCGTCCTGTAATAATTTTCCAGCGCTTACCACCGGGGGCGGTAGCTCAGTGCATCAACTGATGTTACTGCAGCGCCTCTGACCGGGAGGTCCTAGGTTCGAGTCCTGACGGCGACAGGATTTTCGACACTAGCGTTTTAGCTAGGTCGAGTTCAGTCGCTGTCTGGAGGAGAATTCTAGTGGCCGGCTGCTCTGATCGGTAGTTTTCCGTGGTTTCTCCCATCAACACCAGGCGAATGCCGGAGCAGTATCCTACCGAACGGGCCACGGACCGCGCGCGATCTTTCCTTCCTCTTCTTTATCCTATCCTCTCCCCTTACACACACGCTTACACCAACATGCACTACACTGCGACATATTTCGGGAGACCGGTCGGGAGCTTAGAGCTTGTCCTGGCTGGGGCGGTGCCCCGTTGGTGGGAGAGACCTGGTTAGGAGAAACCCCACTAGCCGACGGTAGGTCGGCGCCGGATCTCGCCATCCAGCGGGGGAAGATCACCGCCATCTCCCGGAAAAAAACATACACTTCACTAACGGGACTAATGACCAAAGCAGTTCATGCGCCCGGAAACACGAAAAAATCAATCAATCCAGCGCTTACCAATGATTTTATGAAAATGTTCAAAAAAGTAGGTGTTACAGTGTGGCGGCAATTTAATAACGTCTTATCAGTATGGCGTTGTTTCTATTTGTCAAAATGGACCACCGGGTTCTGAAAATGTACCGTCATACTTGTACGTATGATACACAGTGACCAGTGACAAATTGGAGATATTTGAATCAGAATGGCGGCTACTTAGAGACGTCAAAACGGTATGTTATGCTCATAATCGGCAATGAAAAAGATTTGTCTGCCATTCGACCAAAAATTTCGCTATGAACTCGTAATCCAAGAGGGCGTAAAAAATGACACTTTCAATTAAGTATGGCGGATAGTTTGAGTCGTCGCCTTATCGGAATGGCATACAACTCCTTAACAATATACAACAAGAATTAGCTGTGTACGCATTCCCCAAGTGCATATATTCAAAAAATTGTGTAGTGCAACTCTGACATCTACAGGCCACCATACTTGCGTTTTCCTATTCTTCAAAACACTGGCTAACTTCTCAAAAAGTTTTAGCTTTGAGCTAATCATACGTGATTTTTCTTATTGGCTCCTGCCTAACAGAGAAATAGTTTAACCAGAAACTGTTTGTGATGCAACAACTTATACTTTCTTGTATTATTTTTAAAACTGCTATTTTCAGTTTGTGAGAAAATGTGGGTTTCATAAATTGCATTAATTTTAAACAAATATGACGTGAAAAGACTCCCTATTTTTTTCATTGCCCGTTACCATTCTTAAAGGGCTGACTTTTTAGAACAGATTTGGTATTTGGCAGAAATCTCTTATTTCGACTTCGTAGTTTTGAAATTTAAACTATTTTGTAATTTTCCAAAACACAGAGAGTTTGTTGGAAATGAGAAAAGCACCAATTTTTTTCTGTCCATGATACTTACAAAGTGAAAATTTAAAGAAAAATATTGTTGTAATTTTTGAGAAAATAATTGTTTAAAATATGTTTTAAAAGTGCCTATATTTCGTACAAAATTACGCAAAAAATATTCATATGTTCGAAGAACTGTGTATTAACTTATTTTTATTTGAAGTTATGTCTTTAAGAATTTAATTTGAAGGAAGGCGCTGAAATAAATTTGAATTTTTGCAATTTTCGAAATATCAGTACTTTTACGAAAATAAGGCATGCACCATTGTCTCAACGTCCTTTACGCTATCCAAGAACTATATTTAATCAAAAAATTTGAAGCTATTTTTGAGAAAATTTTGAAAATGTTGTTAAGGCTGGATGTAGAGTCTCCTCAAAAATCAAAATATCCACTTTTATTCGATTTCATTTAAATAGTTTTGGCGCTAACTTTCACCACAGACGTACAGGCTTTGTTCAATTTTTCAGTATCAAGGACTCCCAAAACGTGGTGTAATAAAACATGTTGTAACATGTTTTATTGGTGTTATAAAATGTTATATCGTGTTGTAATATACGTGTTAGAGAAAATAATTTACTATATAAAAATACTATTTATCCACTTTTTAGTTACCAGGGCTCGACAATAATCTTGAAATGTGGAGAACGTCTGTAATTTGTGTCCTATATTCATATTGGAAAGGGATTAAGTATTACACAATATCTGTTGGAGGAGACATGAAGGTTCATGAATAGCGTGAATTGAATCGGGCAGAAAACAGGAATGCCTATTCTCACCCACCTCCTTTGACATGAAACCTCTTTGATATGGGTCTTTGAGGGGTCGCTTGCTAAAACTCCAACCTCCACTGCATCTTATGAAAATATGTAACAGTAATTTCCCTTTTAAATTTGCACTCTAACAAGCAGCAACATTTTTTGGGGGGTAGTCGCATAGAGGAAAGATTCCTGGGCTGTCACTCGCCAGTGCTACGTCCGGTTGATTGATTTAATAGTCTACTTCTAGGCGCTACAACTGCTTAAGTCATTAGTTCCGTTAGTGTAGTGCACGATTATCGCGGGTAGTGGCAGTGATCTCCCCCGTTGGATGATGATATCCGTCAGCGCCTTTCCCGTCGGCTTGCGGGATTTCCCAAACCACATATGTCTTACCAACGGGGCATCGCCCCATCCGGGACAAGCTCTAAGCTCTGGATCGGTCTCCCGGAATATGTGGTAGTGTAGTGAATGTTAGTGTAAATGTGCAAGTAAGGGGTGAGAATAGGACAAGGAAGAGGAAGGAACGATCACGCGCGGTGCATTGTTCGTTTGTACCGCTGTGACATTGGCGTGGTGTTGATCGGAGAAACCTCGAAAATCTACCGATCAGACCAGCCAACCGCTAAAGTTCTAATCCAGACTGCGGTTGAATTAGACCTATTACTAGTAGCCAGTGTCGAACCTCCTGGCACCGTCGGAACTCCACGTACAGAGGTCCTGCAGTGACATCAATATTGATGCCCTGAGCCACCAAGCTTGTGTGATGCGTTCGGAGATGGCCCAGGTCCGAACCGAGGTTTAACCTCAACTAGTGATAAAAAGTGGAAGCCATTCTTTTCAAATGTGTTTTGTTGGTGTGTTTTAAATATAAAATAATGTAACAAAAATATTGCTGAGACCACAGTGCTGTGATGTAATTCACCATTTTCAAATTTTATGTGTGAAAGTTGTATTTAAATTTCTACGTTTTAAACACACACAACTATATCGAAATTAACTATATTAAAATCAGCTAATACGTATGCTCAATCATTAAAAATATATTAGGATGAAATTTCAATATTTTTTTTGCAATAGAATTCTATATTAAGCTGTAAAATATTTTCGGCATCTTTTATTATATTATTTTTGTCTATTTATATTCACAATTTCAACTTCAACGAAAATGCAGACTTCAATTGTGCTTTGGACTTCGTTCAACGATAACGTGTAAAGATCATGATAAATTTTTCCTCCACTGACGGGTCCAAGTTCCGACAACAGCAGGCAAACTCGGTGTCTGAACAATGATTCACGCGAAGAGCAAAAAGAATGCTGTGCTCACTGATGCATTGCCCACTGTGGTCCTCGCGTTTGTAGAGCCAACACAGTGGCGAAGTTGAGACCGATCCGTGAATGGCTCTTAAAGTGCCTCCCTGTATTCTCCAGGTAAGTTAGTATTGCAATCTCTCTTCCGGGAATTGTAAATTTTGAGTAGGAATAATTTTAGTGTTTGTGATTTGTGTTAAGTGAATAAATATTTGATAGTCATTCCTATTCCTACACTGTGCTCTGGTTTGAGAGTTCTCTCCTACGAGTTTACGAGAATTTTCTGGTATGATTTTGATACTTATTAACATTGGATAGACGAGCAAAAGTCCGTGATTACAAAGGGAATTTCATATTACGATATTTATCATATGTATCCGTTTATTTGGAGCTGGAAAGTGACGAATAATTCAACTTGCCAGGGATGGATGGAAAATATTACCTGACACTAAAATGTGTAAGAAAGTCAAAATGTTTTTCAATGTTGATTGCACTATTCAAATTATCTAGAGGAATTCTCATTTTTTAATTTTTTTTTTTAATTTTTTAAACATCAAGTTCGTAAATTCACTTCATTCATAAGTTCAATGAATGTTTGAAGTACATATTTTATATTATTGACGAAATTGCCTTCATATGTGGAAAGGTGGTATTTCTTGTACCAACGATGAAACATGCCTCCCTCTCATTCTCCCAAATTTTGTGTTTGATCCACCCGAGTTGCCTCACTAGTTGCGCAATTTCGAGTTTCAATTGTTGGACTCGAGAAAAATCGTCATTATCGTTAGAGCCCTTAAATTAGATCCCTCTAAATTTGTATTATTTTTACACCTTTCTACTTTCACGGTCGCCGTTCGACAGGTATTTCCCCGTACTTTCTTGTATGTAGACTTTTCAAGTCAAGATACCTATGCTTCATATTAAGTGCATTCTACTGGAGACTCTCCAACTACAATTGACCCTTTCTTTTCATGTGTTCCATGACGTGATACCATTCCAGAGGTCTGTTTCCTAAACTCTTATTACCCCTGGGTTACTTTTTGATCTATTCCATGTTAACATATTTCGGACCCTCCAGTTTTGTCCAATGGTTAAACACCACCTCATGAAGCTCAGTTATACTGATCTTCTCTCTCGTTTTCTCTATTAGTTTCCACTTTTCAACTCCATATGCTACTACTATTATTTTAACAAAGTCGAAGAATTACTACTGGTTAAATCATTAAACATCTGCACTCAATGTTTATTATTTAGAGCATCAACAGTGCAAAACTTTTAATAAGACCATTTTTCAACATAGACACTGCGCTTTTCAATGTACTTCGTACGTGTACACGTAAGTTTTGATTGATTGATTGATTTTTACGTGTTTCCGGGCGCGTCAACTGCTTCGGTCATTAGTCCCGCTAGTGTAGTGCGTGTTTTTTCTCGGGAGATGGCGGTGATTTTCCCCTCGCTGGATGGCGAGATCCGGCACCGACCTACTGTCGGCTAGTGGGGTTTCCCCTAACCAGGACTCTCCCACCAGCGAGGCACCGCCCAAGACGGGACAAGCTCTAAACTCTCGACCGGTCTCCCGGAATATGTGGTAGTGCATGTTAGTGTAACTGAGTGTGTAAGGGGAGAGGATAGGACAAGGAAGGGGAAGGGCAGATCGCGCGCGGTCCGTGGCCTGTTTGGTAGGGTATTGCTCCGGCATTCGCCTGGTGTTGATCGGAGAAACTGACTAATGTGCATATTGATTTGCCACTGCATCAATACTCAGATGATTCAGAATCACAGCATGAACTTGTTAAATATTGGGATCAGTAGTGGATGAGGCTGGACATCTTGCTCTTTTCTCATCTTGCATAATTGTTTGCTTTTGAACGGTTCAATTTGCTGATAAGCTCTTCGCAAGGAAAATTTTGCTCCCACATTATACAGAAAGTATTCTAAAGATTTCAGCTTTTGATACACATTGAGTTCGCAAAAAAAGAACTAAAAAGTTCCCTAGGACTGTCAGACCCAGCTGCATGCAGTGAAGTATGCACATCGTTGATTTCGCTTCCCTGACTGTTCACGTTTCTCGATATCGTGACTCTTAGGAAAGGCAGTCCCTTCCTCAGTTTGGCGCGAAGTTTAAATGATTTTTAAAGCTCTGACGGACGTATGATATGCTGAGGTGTGATATGCTTGAGGTGCTGTATATGGTATTTTTCTGTTTTTTTTCTTGTTCTTAATTGAAACAAATAGTAATTATGTTCAACATTTTAAAAATTGTGAAATTTAGAAGCTTAACTCTTATAGAAAAGTGCGAGATAAAATTTCGCGGTAGACCTACATAGGTATTGAACATGTCTCAATCTGTTAACAGTCGTCAGAACTTTCAATCCTGAAATGTATAAAAGACACAAATGGACGGGTGGTTGCGAGCCTCAAAATGTGCTTTTCTGTTTTCTGTGTCTTCTTTTTGGAGCTTTACGTGATTCATAAACTGTGACCTGACCTGAAAAAGGTATGTGTAAGAGGAAGAAAGTTACTGAAAAGATACATAAACACGAAAAATGGGAAAATCATGTTAACAGTTCTCTTTATTTGGCTCTTCTGGGTTCAGGATTCAGATGTACGTCAGAGATTAAGTAAAACCTATGAGGAATCCATACGCCACATCAATGAAATGTGCAAAAGTGTCAGATTAATAAACTGTATTAAGCTCTGTGGATCAAACACACTAGCCCTAAGACGACACGATGTAAGTGACAAGTCTGAAAATCGGGGAATATTTAAGAACTTAGTCACATACACGAGTGAACTTGACTCTGCGTTTAAATCACGTTTAGAGAGAGCGCTTCTTCATTTAAAGGTACTACATCACAATCTATTCAAGTTGCACTTCTGCAGTGGATGCTGGAGGTATGTAGAGAGACAATTTTGGAAGAAGTAGATGCGTCAGAGTTCTTAGCAGATGTGGAAGATGTAACTAACGATGTATCCGATAGTTTTCAGCTGGTTATTGTGACTCAAAATAAAATGGGGGGAAGTATCTTCTGGGGCTTCTTTAATCCTTGTGTTCATACTGCAGAGGCTATTTCAAAATGCATTCAGTCACAATTAGACACACTATTAAAAGATAAAAGGAGAAACTAATTGGACAGACATATAATGGTGCTCATGTGATGAGTGGCGTTGTCAGTGGCATGCAGACAAGAGTCAAAGAATTGTATCCGAATGCTTCTTTTATTCAATGTTTCGCTCACTAATTAAATATCATTATGGAAAGAGCAGCTAAACATAACTTCAAAGCAAGAATTTTCTTTGCAAATTTCTCATCAATTCTAGCTTTCTTTTCCAGGTCCCCACAAAGAGTAACTGCATTAGATACTGCTGCTGGAGTAACAAAATGGAATTTCAAATAGAGAACATTAAACACCGTAATTGAAAAGGACGCTCTAATCGAGTGTTTTCAAGTTTTAGTGGAATTAGTCTTCAAGTCACCATAAGTCACCAACCAGTCTTCACCATAAGAGAAGCATCTGCTCTTCTGATGACTCTTGAATATGATTTTAATTTTAGGCAATTGTTTCCTTCATATCGTGCCACATGTTGATATTTTATACAACAAACTACAATATCGCCAGGTAGATATGGTGGGGATTCGTTCTTGAATTGCTAACTTCTTTGAAACAGGTAATGAAGTCAGAAATGAAGTACTAGAGAATAAAAAGACAGTGAACCTAACAGTGTCAACAAGCGGCGTCATATTCAAAAGAGTAATCCGCGAGTAGTGGCTGCCAGAGAAGTCTGTTATCTCATGTGTATCTCACTGTGATTTCAGTTCAGAAAACACCATCAAATTTCAAAAATAGTAATGCCATCCAATTTTGCCAAATTTAGCAAAACAATTCTAGAAGAAGAGTTAAGAGAATGTCTGGAGTTACATAAAATGTTTGATAAGGAGAAATTCCCTATGGAACTTTCTGTTCTTTATTCAAGAGGAGTACTCAGAAACTTATCAGGCGCAAATCAACTTCATTTTACTATTTCAAACAATATGAAGTCATCATTTTCAGAAACTGTAAAGTTCCTGAGAATTACCGTAACTATTCCAACTACAACTAATGATCCAGAGCGATGTTTCTAAGTTATGGAGCGAATAAACAGTTACCTTAAAAGTACCATGGCAGAAAAAAGATTGATTGTGCTGGCAGTGCTATCTATTGAAAGGGCAGTCTTCAACAACATAACAAATTTTAACGAAAGGGTCATAAGTAAATTTGCAACGTACAAAACTCGTTGTATTGAGCTCATCTATTTGTATACGTAATTAAGGTAATTCTTTATCTATTTTTGCATGCAGCACTACGCGCCACTGCCTGTAGCTGCAAAAATGTTGCTGAACAAAACCAAACAAAATGTTTTTCCGAAAAGTAGCACGCACGCTGTCAAAGATCAACAAATAAAATACTCTCATATAGCATTGAAATAAATTACAGATTATAACAACTAAATTTAATACAGAATAAAACAGTTATTCAATTACCAAGAAGATAAATACTGTGCACTACCATTATATAATAAATGTGCAGTATCTGAAGCCAAGCGTTTACTAGTTTCTGGGTTCCTGGGTATATAACAAACCATATCTAACACGGTTACATTTATAATTTTGGGCTTATGGGTATCTAACGAAATACATATACTCCTCTGACACGGCTGCAAACTACATAGTTTTCTTTCAATTTTGCGGTATTGGAAATTAGTTAGACTAGTGGAATACAACAGCAAAAGTGCTGTTGAACAAAACCAGTCACAATGGCTTTCTAAAATATAGTAGGTACACTGCTCAAGAACAAAAATTAAAATGCTGTCATTTAACACTGCAAAAACTTAAATATTTTAACAAAAACGGTCTTGACGAATACTGCAATAACATGTGTTTAGTGAATACACAGTTCAATAGTCTTTTAACTACCAAGAAAGTAAAAAAATGCATTTCCATAACGAATCACCCTGTTAGAAAATACTTAATAGTGGATGGCCTCTTTCTTGGAGCCTTGCTGTACATGTCATCTGTGTAGTAAGCAGTTGGGTACTGAGTGTAATTCAGGCGGTACGCGCAGTATAAGAATAGGTGGAATAACATGATCAATGTTTCGCATTTTTCAGTCAGAATCGAAAATGGTTAATAGTTTTCTGATTCTTTCCCAATACCTAGGTATCTAATGAAAACAGAGACAAATCTCTCATGATTGGAGGATACATGTTTTCTTTTCAATTACTGTGCGCATTGGAAATTTGAATAAAGTTTATTCGAGTAAATACTAAATGAAGTGACTTTCTCCTCGTGTATATTTTGTATATGATCATAATGTAAAAATGTAGATATTGACATAATTCTTGAGTAAACGCGATTGGATTTAACTCTTTTATTATATTGATATGAAGAAACGCAGATGGTAGAAATTCACAAATCCATTGTGAATGACAAAGAGCACTTGGTAGAAAAATTAGAAGGAGACGATACTTTCTGTTGTTTTCCGATTATCTTTACTTCAGAAGTTTCACTGTCTTAGAAATAAAGTTTTTTATACGGTGAACGTCCTGACTCCTACAATGTATTCCATGTTTAACCTTCTTTGCTGTTGTCATCGCATTCACAGTCGAATGATGTAATTTTGTTGACCGAGTTAGATCATCAAATAAAGCCTCAGAAAGGGTCTTCTGAGACAATACCACGATGTGTTATTGTTTTATTTCACGTGGTTACAATTCTAAGGAGGAACTGTGATGCCTTGGTTGAAATTGATGGTGATGACTGCCGAATTCTCGCGAAGATCAAGGGCACATGACGGATGAAATTAAAAAATCTGAAAAGCTTAACTGTTGACATGAATCAATTCAGATATTTGTGGTAGGTACAAGCAAAAGAGTGAAGTTTCAATTAGTGTGCACTTTGCGCATAATCGCAAATTGTTGAGTAATATTTCTACTTGCTATTACCATATTCCCAAATGATCTCACACTTGTATATCAGTAGGTATTATAAGTGTATATATGTATTGCTAATTTTTGAGCCATGTTTTCGAAAGTATATGCAATTAATTTATTTAGTCAAAATTGAAAATGCTCTTAAAAACGGGTTCAATTTTTTTCTTTACACTTTCGCCTCATATGCAATAAGGGACGATAAAAAATAAGGCGCTTGTCAAATTTTCGGCTACCTTTTTTTAAAAAACGTAATTTGTGCTTGAAATTTAGGCAATTTCAATTGACGGAGCTAGACAATGTTGGGCCCGGGCAATGCTAAAATGTAGCGCACGTTTTTTCAAAACATAAAAATTGTATAAAGAAACTAAATGAGTTATTTTATTTCAACAAATAAAAAAATTACATCGTTTAAGCTGGAAAAATTTTTTGGAAATATATTTTAAAACTTAGCTTTAAGTAAAAGTATTTAGTAACAGAGTAATAATAGAGTAATACAACTTCCACCGTGAGCGTAAAACGCTAACAAAATTGTGTTTCGTTAAAGTTCAATAAAATCACTTGTTAACTACATGAAATAATAAATATGAATTTCAGTAGAACCTAAGTTAATGGTAGCGTCATTTAATTCATTTCATAATGTTTAACCTAAAAAATAGTGACTATACTTAAGGTACAATATTAATTTAAAATTTTATTAAAGACCGCGACTTATAAGTTGTGGTATTTCATAAAATTTTCAATTAATTAATAAAATTAAAACAACGATTTTCTCGAGTTCTACTTTCTATTAATTCTACTTACTGTTAATTACGATAACGAGTTCTATTTACTATTTAATTTTTTTTCTTTTATTTTTTCCCATCAATCCCATCATCGGGCTCATTGCCTTGCGGAACCCCGGGGAATCGCCCGGTCTGTTCACGCCTAGCGCCTGCCCCCCTGCTCCTCCCTGGCACAGCGTTGCCCCGACCTGCTTTCGGCGCCGGGAGCCCCCCGCGGCGTAGGAGTTTCTCCGGCGCACTCGAGGTGCCTGAGATTAGTGGGTCAATGCCCCGCAGCGCTGCAGGCACCGCTGCCCCGCGCCGCCGACAGATCCCGGCGCCGATGGCCCGTTTGCCTGCCTGCGTTTCTCCAGGCGATGCAGGAGAAACCGCGAGACACCGCGGTTAGTCATCCACAAAGTCTCTGCCTCCTGGAGATAATGGTGGAATTTCAAACAATTTTAGCACTTGAATCGCACGATTCCGATTGTAATAATGAAAAATATAAATACAGTTTGTCATATATTGAAACGGCATCGGAATATTGATTGGACGTGAACGTGTCAATGTTTATTTCGGTGGATATCTCATTAAAATGTATAATCTTTCATTCATGTCTTTGTATCTAGGTCAATAATGCCAACATCCTAATGACAACATTAGTCGAAAACTATTCTAAAAATATTTTTATTATTATCACTTTACATTTGTGGAATAAGTAAATGTCGATGAGTGTGTATTTTACTTCTTATGAAGAAAATACTGTATATGAAGAAAAATATTTTAATAGTTAACTACTAGTAATGAAGGTTAGTTTTCAGTTATTTTCCTTTCTATATATCAGTAGTAGAAAAGTGTCATTACAAATTCCATTGATTACCTCGGTGTATATCCTAGTCAGTCTAATCGTAGTAAAACTCTTCGACTGGAGAGTTTTAGCGATGCCTGCTGAAGAATACAATGTTAAGAGAAATAAATAGCTTGGTTTTTCTCTGGTAGTCCCGAGGGCCATAGGCCGACCAAGTACATTATACTCTCAAGACACGATGATGATTTTCAACTGTACATATATTTACGAATATGTGATCGGAAATCAGTTTCTGCTAACTCGTTTCAAAAGCAGGAGGAAACCGTCCTCATTTCGTACGATTTGCTGTTGCCAAGGGAGAGCGTTGCGTCCCGCGTGCGCCGCGGTAAATTAAGGCGCTCATTCGGGCGATGGGGCGGCGTCCGCACAGGCTGTTTACGATGCACGGGCACGCCCGTCGCCTCCCCCCACCCCACCCCCGGCGCGCGCGCGTGCATGCACGCTTCGCTCGTCTGGCGCGCCGACGAGCTGCCGCCGCCGGCCACCGCCGCCGCCACCGCCGCCGCCGCCTCCGACACCGCCGCCTCCGCCGCCACCGCCGCCTCCGCCGCCGCCGCCGCCGGCACCACCGCCTCCGCCGCCACCGGCGCCTCCGCCGCCTCCGCCTCCGCCTCCGCCTCCGCCTCCGCCTCCGCCTCCGCCTCCGCCTCCGCCTCCGCCTCCGCGTCCGCCACCGCCGCCGCCACCGTCGCCTCCGCCGCCGCCTCCGCCGCCACCGCCGCCGCCGCCGCCATCACCGCCGCCGCCACCGCCATCACCGCCACCGCCACCGCCACCGCCACCGCCACCGCCACCGCCTCCGCCTCCCTCCGCCTCCGCCACCACCTCCACCTCCGCCTCCGCCTCCGCCTCCGCCTCCGCCTCCGCCTCCGCCTCCGCCCCGCCCCCCTCCGCCCCCCTCGCCCCCGCCCCGCCGCCGCCGCCGCCGCCGCCGCCGCCACCGCCACCGCCACCGCCACCGCCACCGCCACCGCCACCGCCACCGCCACCGCCACCGCCGACTGCCGTGACGTCTGGTGGAGGCTGTAAACAGCTGCGACCGCGTGGTAACCATAGACACGCGCGCGCCGTTGCTACCCTCCCCCAACTTCCCCCCTCCCCTCGCTCCAGAGCTCTTCAGCCCATCGCAATAAGGGACTTCAAATGCGTTCAGAGCATAACACGTAAGACGTTAACTTAAAAGCTTGCAACGCAGACCGACCGAACCCAAACTATGTTTGGCCGCAGTCTGAGGCGTAAGGCCCATTCACAATGCAAACATAAGCATAAAAGTTAACATAAAAGTTAGGACTACGTCTACATGTGGACTCATTCACAATGCGTTCGCATGAGCATAAACTAAGAGCTTAAACTTGCAGCTTAAGCTTCTGTGCTTATGCTTGTTAGACATAAGGAATGAACTAATCACAGTTCGATAACTCAAAATCGAGTATCGAAGTCGATAGGCGAACTATTCGTGTCGATTCGTGTGCTGCGTGGTTGTGTTTGTCGTATTTGTTTTTATATCTCGAAATCGATTCTCATATCCAACCAATAGTAAACTAGAATGTCTCATAGCCAATAGAAAATCTTATTTTGCCTATGTTTATGTTCGACATTGTGAATACGCCAACTCTTCGCTTATGTTAATGTCTATGTCCATGTGTTATGCTTATGTTTGTGATTGCATTGTGAATGAGCCTTTATACGACCGCATTTTAACCGTGGACGCGCTCCCCTGCTCATTGCTTGTCTCAGATTGCGCGTCGATTTTCACTTTCCTCGGTTCTCCTCCGCCCTTCTCTGCTGTCTCTCGCCCTCGTTTGTTTCCATCCTCCTTCCACCTTCCCTACGCTCTCCCGTGCCCACCTAGCCCACCTTGCCCTCTTCGATCTAAGCGTCTACCACCTAATCATGTACTGGGTCTTACGTAAGTTCTACTCATGTTCTAGAGTAAAACGTAAAACACGAAAATTTCCTTCTATTCGCAACTTCGCAACCTTACATTTTAGGAATAGGCGTGACATTTAATTTTTACGCAATCTTCGTAATTACTCTTTAATGACTTTATTGTTAAAAACTATTGCTAACATTTGTGTGATCAAGAAGAGCGAACGCAGAAATGTATGCATAAAAATTATATACAATGAGTTGTTTCTAGTAATTCTCCCGTAAACGTGAATCGCGTAATAAAAGAAATTTTTATTCTATATTTGACTTACCTTCATAATGAATACATATTATATTGCATAAAAACTGTAAATAGCGAACAAGAAAAATCACATTGTTGCTAAACTTTCATTATTCACTTACCACAATTACTTGTGATCAATGCAGTTTAAAACCCCAGCGAGGAATTATCACCTGTAATATCGAAAAATTTATATTTTTATTATATCTATATTAAACATCATTATGCAATTTCTCTCAGTATATTTTACAAAAAAAAGATAATGCATAATTTTTATATTTCCAGATCTCTTTTTTAAATACCTCTTTGAATCAGAGAACAGAGCAACAGTCGCCATAAGCATGATTTGCATTGCAGAGTTATTCTATGATATCCTATTCTTTATCTATCTGTGAATACATTCTATGCTCCATCAGAAAATACCGTACACTCCTGTTTTTCGTCTAGGATCACGCAACTAAAATTTCGCTGAACATGGCGCTGAACACGCTGAAGCAACGCGGAGTGTTCCATCCGCGGCTCACGGAAAATAAAGCTTTATGTATCATTGTTAAAATTAATGTTACTTTTCTTGTGATGCTCAGTATAGTCTTTAATTCTATAGAAACAGTTATGCAGCAGAAACGATTTCACTTGGGATTTAAACTTTGCTATGGAATTTAATCGTTTCGAATTTAATCGATTAATGTCATTGGATTCGAATTTAATCGTTTAATGTCATCTGGCAAAGTGTTGTAAAATAATGTACATGTATTGTATGTGAATTTTTTGTAAGAGCTGCTGATACTGTCACCTGATGAATATGATTTCTACGTCGAGTGGTATAGTAATAGACTTCGGCATTTTCTGAAAATATATTCCCGCCCTTAAGCAAGTCATTTTTTACAAAACCCACTGATTCGTAAATAAACAGACAAGGTACTGGTAAAATTCTTAGATTAATGAAGAGAGGCTTACATGAATCACGTGGGTGGGATTTGGTTATTATTCGTACAATTCGTTTTTGTAATCTAAAAGTCTGGGAGCTATGAGATGTATTTCCCCAGAATATTATGCCATATCTCAGGAGGGAATGAACATTCGCGAAATATACACAATGAACAGTATGAACTGACTGAATTTGCAAGAATTCTGAACGCGTAGCATAATGAACTTAATTCTGTGTTAAATTCATTTAAATGGACGTTCCATTTAAGGTTTGACTGAATTGAGAGACCTAAAAATGTGTTACCATAACGTCAGTCAATGGTACACAATGGGCTCCTGGTAGAAACACACAGTCCTTGTGACTGTTTTGATTATTAACTCTGAAACGATTATTTTTGGGCTCTGGGACTACGATAACTTTTGATCAGCATGAACTAAGATACAAAATTTAAAAATTTGAAGCAATTTGACTGGGAGAAATTTTCCTGTAGATCCATGCTAGGTCCTTTGTTGGAAGCGTAAAGTGCTATCATTTCGTTTTCCATCTTTCGCCCAACCATCACTTCCATTACAATTCTAAGTTCAAATTGATTGATTGATTGATTTTTTCGTGTATCCGGGCGCGTCAACTGCTTCGGTCAATAGTACCGTTAGTGTAGTGCATGCTTATTTTTCTCGGGAGATGGCGGTGATCTTCCCCCGCGGGATGGCAAGATCCGACACCGACCTACCGTCGGCTTGTGGGGTTTCCCCCTAACCAGGACTCTCCCACAAGCGGGGCACCGCCCCAGTCGGGACAAGCTCTAAGCTCCAGACCTGTCTCCCGGAATATGTGGTAGTGTAATGCATGTTAATGTATGTGTGTAAGGGAAGAGGATAGGACAAGGAAGAGGAAAGACAGATCGCGCGCGATCCGTGGCCCGTTTGGTAGGGTACTGCTCCGGCATTCGCCTGGCGTTGATCGGAAAAACCACGGAAAACTACCGATCAGAGCAGCCGGCCGCTAGACTTCTCCTCCAGACAGCGACTGAATTCGACCTAGCTGAGAAGCTAGTGTCGAAAATCCTGCCGCCGTCAGGACTCGAACCTGGGACCTCCCGGACAGAAGCGTTGCATTGACATCAGATGATGCACCGAGCTACCGCTACCGGTCAAAGTTCAAACATTCATTAACCTTCAACAATACCTCGCATAATTTTTAAAATGCGACCATTGTACCGGCTATTTAAAACTAATTTTATTATATATTATTTTCGCACAAAATATACATCTCATCAGATTCGACGTATAAGTTATTGCATTATAATAAACGCGATCGATTTTTCCAACACCTTTGCCTGTTATCCGTGTCTGCTGATGCTCGTTCCGCATACTTTGTCTTATCGCTGTCATCATTATCAGGCTTCCTTCACCACTACCGCCAACGTTGCAACGGTTTCCTTCGCAAATGCAAGCGCTATCCTTCATCATGTGGCCACCAGGAGACGTCGCTCAGCGCTTCTACTGATGTCACTGCAGCGCCTGTGACCTGGAGGTCCCAGGTCCGATTGATTTGATTGATTGATT
Source organism: Teleogryllus oceanicus (assembly GCA_964035755.1). Taxonomy (NCBI): domain Eukaryota; kingdom Metazoa; phylum Arthropoda; class Insecta; order Orthoptera; family Gryllidae; genus Teleogryllus; species Teleogryllus oceanicus. Next base: position 15,579,439 of record CAXIVR010000009.1, read on the forward strand.
TTTTCGTGTTTCCGGGCGCGTCAACTGCTTTGGTCAATAGTACCGTTAGTGTAGTGCATGTTTTTTTCTCGGGAGATGGCGGTGATCTTCCCCCGCTGGATGGCAAGATTCGGCACCGACCTACTGTCGGCTTGTGGGGTTTCCCTCTAACCAGGACTCTCCCACCAGCGGAGCAGCGCTGCAGACGGGAGAAGCTCTAATCTCCCCATCGGTCTCCCGGAATATGTGGTAGTCTGGTGCATGTTAGTGTAAGTGTGTGTGTAAGGGGAGAGAATAGGACAAGGAAGAGAAGGAAGAGGAAAGACAGATCGCGCGCGGTATGTGGCTCGTTTGGTAGGGTACAGCTCCGGCATTCGCCTGGTGCTGTTCGGAGAAACCACGGAAAACTACCGATCAGAGCAGCTGGCCGCTAGAATTCTCCTCCTGGCAGCGACTGAATTCGACCTAGCTGACAAGCTATCTGGTTGGGAAAAACCTCGCTAACCGATGGTAGGTTGGCGCCGGATCTCCCCATCTGGCAGAAGATCACTGTCACATCCCTAGAGAAAGCACGCACTACACTTACGGGACTAATGACCGTTGAGGCGCCCGGAATCACTAATCAATCAATCAATTCAATGTTCCCCATACTCTCTCGTCTCGATTGCAGAACTATCGCTGATGGAACCACAATTGCCGTTACGGCTTCTGTCTAAATTATCTCCACTGTTCCTGCTCGCTCTGCGAATCCTTTCTCCTTTCACACATATGCCTGTCCTCCACGACTCTATTGCAGTGTATATAGATGTGACCAGAAATTCAATCTACAGAACAATGAACGTAAAGAATGTTTTGAAAGAAATCGTCCCACCTACTAGTTCAAAAGGCATGTGATTTAAATAACGTGTTTTAATGTTTCATCGAGTCAGATGGCAGTCTAAATTTATCTTTGTTAGGTTTTGGTTCGTGTGACAGTTTATTTGTGCATATTTCCGCAGGACACCTTCATAGACATCATTTTCCTTTCAACCAATACCGATGCTGTACCAGCTGGGATTTTTTTGCCTCGGCAGCAACTGTATTTCTGAAGAGTTCCTCGGTTCTCTTCGTCCAGTGGTGGATTAACGACCAAGCCAATTAACTGCTTCGATCGAAGGCAGTCTCGAGGTTCTTGAAACACGCTACTGTGTTCGTTTCTGTTGTTTCGTAAGATAAATCCCCCGCGGGCTCGGAAAGAGCGGGATTGTACTGGTGCTTGTACACGCCGGAACGTTGTTTCGGTACTACTTTTTGAGAGTCAGTAGTACTACATTTTGTTAGTCTCCAGTGTTACAGACAAAACAAAATCAACCGCTGTAGTTTGAGTATAACTTACATGAACTCGGTTGAGTAAATGTAACTTAACAACAAATTATCGATCATGTGATGTGAACAATGTATTCATGCATATGACTTCCGCAATGAGCCGGAAAGGGATAAAATGTTTTTTGTTTAGAAGGTGATTTTTTTTTCTCCGAAGCAAGAGAGAGCAAAGACAGTCACTTGAACGAGAGCATTCGCGGGCGACGGTAGCATAGTAGTGAGGTGGAGTTACGAAATTTACGAGAAGTGAGTTTTGATGTAAAATATGGCGTTTAATGTAGCTTGAATTGCTGAATAATTAGAAGAAATAATTTCAAAATAATTCATTTAATTTAATGAGGAAAAATAAAGCAGTGGCAGTTGGAAGAATCCATGGATCATCAAACTGGAAGACGGTATGAACATTGGTCAAGACGTGGATTGTCACTGAAGTAAGATGAAACTCTCGTTTTTCGTTTTAAACCTGCCTGGAGATGGAGCAGAGAATAAGTTGCCCTAGTAATAAATGGCGAAAAACATCGTCACTTTGAAACAAAAGCTATGATTTTTTTCGATTAATTCCGTGCCCACCTTCCTCAGTATACGTGTAATTAAATCTGTTAATAGTTTACGTTAGCTCTTTCTCGTACAGGACGGATCCCTACACATGATTAATAGTATATTCTCCAACGAACGTATAATGTTGGCCATTACTCATGAGTTGATGTTTGTGACATGAGCGACGGAGGAACGGGTGTGGTAATTTCTACGAGAGAATAATAACCATTATGCACGAGTGCAAGACATACTTTCTCTACAACCTTGAAATATCTAAGATAAATTTCATGACTGCATTTTGCATTCTAGAGTAAGCTTATTTTATTTCATTGTGGATATACTAAAATGTGCTTCTTAACATTGAGTAAATCGTTCATAAACTAGACTTTTTGCTGTTGAAAACTTTTGGTAAAATAAGCCAAGAGAACGTTCTCTCTAAACTAATTTACCCTAATATACCGTCTCCACTCCATAAATGTTGTATATGATTGCGAATAATACTTCCTCGATTTTTCTGCCAATAATAGTGGAGTTTTCGAATTTGCTACTTCCAACATTTCAGGTAGCGTACATATTTCATTCTCGTTGCCCTGGTTACAGTATTCATTATCTGTTGAATAAACTGCGAAATGGTATAAGAAATATGAGTTCAATAATATGGTACATGAAACTGCAAAATCTTCCACTTGACTAATTCTAAATTGGAATCCATGGCTGATGAATGTTATTCCTCGATTAATTAACCACTAACGTTCCATTCATATACCTAAAACCATTCCCATCTTACTGCTCACCTGTACTGGGATTCTCATTCCAATAAATTTGTTCGATCATCTTTGGCCTCTCTTCAATGTCCTCTTCATTTAAGACATCACACGAGCTTTGCTTTGACACGCGATAAGTAACGCGTGTCGTAGATTAACACTATCTTATGCGGAACAGCCAAAGCGTTCGTGGGCTTTTCACATATGATACAGTGTTATTGTATGATGCGCGTTACTTTACGCGCGTCAACTCAACGTTCGTGTGCCCTAACATCACACTGAACTGAAATTACCCCCCCCGCCAAACTATATAAAACACTATATTAATTCTTCTGAATTTCCAATAAAAATCAATTGAAATATTGAAGCATGCATAATATCTGTAAAAACTAATGGTGCTAGCACAGCACATACTTTCTTGCGTTGCTTGCAATTTTCGAAAATTCAAGGAGTTCAATAAAACGTGTGCCGTTTTAAGCGTCCTTTCATCCATTAGAGGGGGAAAATTAATTAATTTGGATTCGTTTTCGAGAAAGTATTTTCTATACATATTTTTGTAAAATTGTACGTAAGCTTACTTAAATATTATTAGTTGAAGAACAAATTTAATTAAGAAAAAATATCTATTTTGAATATTGTAGCCGTAGGAAGAATTTTGAATTTTTACAATATTTGGAAGTTTTCACTTCTTTGTTTTTTCGGGAATATCTCGAAAACGGCGAGGAAATCCATCTGAGATGATACAATGTTTCTGAAAGCCCATAATTTCTTACTAAATGTATTTTGACCTATTTCGATAGCAAAATCAGTCTTCGGATATTTGGATGTATAATAACAGATACTGAAAGTTTGCCGGAAATATGCAACAATGCTCCTGATAGCATCGAAACGTAGATATTTCGTAACGATGGTGATAGCAACGCTAATCTTAGAAAACATGGAAGGGCAAGGCGGGGAGATCTCTTGGAGACTCTGGGATTGTTGGGCAAGGTCGGGAGTGGCAGGGCGTGGTGGAGAGAAGCAGGGCGGATCAGACTTAGGCGGCGGTCACAGTGGAGCCAATTGTGGCCGATTGATTGATTGATTAATTCATGCTTCCGGGCGCGTCAACTGATCTGGTCATTAGTCCCGTTAGTGTAGGGCATGCTTTTTCTCGGAAGATGGCGGTGATCTTCCCCCGCTGGATGGCGAGATCCGGCGCCGACCTACCGTCGGCTAGTGGGGTTTCCCCCTAACCAGTACTCTCCCACCAGCGGGGCACCGCCCCAGCCGGGACAAGCTCTAAGCTCCCGACCGGTCTCCCGGAATATGTGTAGTGCATGTTAGTGTAAGTGTGTGTGTTAGGGGAGAGGATAGGACAAGGAATGGAAAGGACTGATCGCGCGCGGTCCGTGGCCCGTTTGATAGGGTACTGCTCCGGCATTCGCCTGTTGTTGATCGGAGAAACCACGGAAAACTACCGATCAGAGCTGCCGGCCGCTTGAATTCTCCTCCAGACAGCGACTGAATTCGACCTAGCTGAAAAGCTAGTGTCGAAAATCCTGCCGCCGTCAGGACTCGAACCTAGGACCTTCCGGTCAGAGGCGCTCCAGTGACATCAGTTGATGCCCAGAGCTACCGCTGCCGGTAATTGTGGCCGAAATTTCGGTCGACCGATGTCGGACGGACAAAGCCAAACAAAATAGATCTTCATCCTACAGTCGATGTATTCGGATGTCGTACGGGTTCACTACGACAATTTCTGTTAACCTTCATTTTTTGAACGAATCCGGATCGTTTGACAAAAACGGCCGTCCACAATTTCTGGCAAAATCTGATCCTCTGTGACCGCCGCCTTAGCTGGGCATTGTGCAAGGAGAAGGGTGCGATTGGGTAGGACGAGCCAGAGCGATAAATGATTTCATTCTCTGTTCGAGTCGAATGGTTGATTGTGATAAATAAGTACCTGAGCAACGCCAGGTAATTCAACTAGTTAACAAATAAACTTTCGATATGAACTGCATATGTCTCGTTTTGCAAGAACAGTTCTGAGAAAATACCTAAATTATTTCAGTGTTTGTTTTCGATAGTAACTTGTTGGGGTATATTCTTTTTTCGTATACGCTGTTTATTACAAATTCTATCTGATATTAATGGGTGCTTTTAATTATCTAAAATTCTATTTTCTTTTTTCTATCTTTATTGTGATTAATAACTGCAGAAATATACAGGTGAAAATGAGAGAAGCATTGCCATTAATAAATGTACACTTAAACGCAAATTTAATGCACTTATAATTAACATTTACGTGTCACAATTCATTTTTATTATAACTCTTCTCTCCCAAACGTTTTACAACTTGAAATTATCATAATGAGTAATTCAAGCGGCTGCAGTGGCTGCAGGTCTTCGATAGGAACCTTGATTCGGATGTGTGCAAGGCATACGTGTGTCGTGAAAGGTAATGATCATGGATCCCATCATTGAAATCATCCCTTAGCTCACCATAGTTACTCAAAAATACACGTAACAGTCCTCGTGGACGTGAGGCATGAAGAAGAAAGAGATCAAAAGAAAAAAGAAGAAATAGTCGCGTTTTTTTCTGGCTGTGCGCGCCTTGTGGCTGCTTGGGACCAGTGTGCAGCGCCGTTGCATAACCGTAAAGACGCCCGCCGCACCGCGGACAGTGGGACGCGATTCCGCCCCGCCCCGCCCCGCCCCTCCCCTCCCCCCCCGCCCCGCCCCGCCCCTCCCCGCCCCGCCCCCCCCCCCCGCCCCGCCCCCCCCCCCGCCCCGCCCCCCCGCCCTCGGTCCCCGCCCAGCTCAACTCAGCTCGGCCTGCCCCACCGTGCCGCGTCGCGCCACGCCGCGACGTCGCAAGCTGCCACCGAGGATCCCAGCGGGCGGGGAGAGCTTAGACCCCACAAACCGGGAGAGGTGGCTCAGGGCACCAACTGATGTCACTGCAGTGTCTCTGACCGGGAGGTTCTAGGTTCGAGTTCCGGCTGTGGCAGGAATTTCAACACGAGCTGGTCAGCTATGTCGAATTCAGCTGTCTGGAGGAGAATTCTAGCGGCCGGCTGCTCTAACCGGTAGATTTGCGAGGTTTCTCCGATCAACAACTAGCGAATGCCGGAGCAGTACTCTAACAAACGAGCTGCGATCTTTCCTTCCCCTTCCTTGTTCTATCCTCTACCCTTACACACACAGTTACACTTGCATGCCTTACAGTACCACATATGCCGGGAGACCGGTGGGGAGCTTAGAGCTTGTCCCGACTGGGGCGGTGCCCCGCTGATGGGAGACACCTTGATGGGGAAACCTCTTTACTCGACTGGTAGGTCGACAACGGACTCACTATTCCGTGAGGGAAGATCACTGCCGCCTCCCGAAGAAAACATGCACTACACTTACGGGAATGAGAGTTAGCCGTTTAACGCGCCCGGAATCAACAACAATCAATCCATCCAGGCTCTACAACAACGGCACTCTCCATGGGTTCCAGCCCCAGCCGCCGCCCACCGGTCCTTCTATATATCTGTGGCCTAATAGCCACAAGATTTTAGGGCAAAAATTATTTTCGGTCATCTATCCAATTAAAAATAAATACATGATCACGTGATCAATAAATGTAGATAATGCATCACCATGACAATACAAGATGACGCACCTACGCAATATTTCTGATCTCTAGTTCTCAAGTTTGTGAAACGCTGTTTATTATCAATTGCCAATGAGACAACCCGCTTGACGGTACTGAGTTACGGTTCTTAGTGTCGCAGCGACCCCTGCAATCGTCATACAACATTAAAATCGTTATAATAAATGGATCCCGGAAGTTTGGCAAACTGTATTTTTGTTATTATCACTATTTTGTGATTTTTAATAATGGGAATCACTTAAATGTACTTCTGGAGTTGTTTTAGTGGATTTTTATTTTGCCTTTTTTGCCTATTTTGAAATTCTGCCATTTTGTGTTTGTTTGTTTTTTTTTTGCCTTTTACGTCATTATTTTCCTTTTTTCTCCTATCACAAATTTTAATCAAGTTAGTCGTGTCCAATCAACCTAGTCGTGTTTTGTCTTGAAGGAAGGAAGAAGATGCCGTATTAAAAATCTAAATGAAATAGGAAGATAATACAAGTCAAAATGTTTGATTTTTACCCCACCCCACCCCCACCCCCCACACACACACTTTGTTCGCTCACAAGGAATCTCTTCCTACTTTTGAGTGCGGCCTCCGAAATCTTTTGAGAACACAATGTGTATTTTTGTCGGTGCTGGAGGTTACACAGGTGGAAAGAACGAAAAATATAACTCCGTTCACCCTGATGCAATTTCAAGATTCAAAAGGGAGTCCACAAGAGCATTTAGAAGAGAGCGTTGCGAGTAAAACTAATTCGTAGCTATCATACCAGATGGTCAAGTAGAATCTAAATTACAAAGAAAAACCGTTTCCTTACACGTTAAGTGCTAATGTACTTTTTAGATTTAGAATAAAAATGTGAAATAAGCCATTATTAACTTTTTAAAATAATTCCTTTTAATTGTGATTTTTAAATGTTTGTATGCCATTTTGCACCCCTACTTTAGCTAGAATAAATGCCTTTTGAATGCATATTTTAATAAAAATAAATACCTTTTTTCCTGTCTATTTTAGGTAAAATAAATGAACCTCCCAGATCTAATAACAATATTAGCTGGTTCGCCCTTTCAGGGCTCTGATTAGTCTATGAATTGATGTGAAAATCCATTTCATTGCTTGGAAATTCACGCAGTAAGTTAAAAATCTACTTCTTTAATTAATAATGTATGAATTCCTGCTGTATGAATTCCATCGAGGAATTTATTTATTTATTTATTTATTTATTTTACGTCAAAAAAACAGTTAAAAACTGCGTATGACGTGCTATGGGGAAAAGTGAATTGTGCGTATGCCATATCTCAGGCGGGAATGAACATTCGCGAAGTATACACAACGAGCAGTATGAAGGCTGACTGAATTTGCAAGAATTCTGAACGCGTAGCATAATGAACTTAATTTTGTGTTCAATTCATTTAAATGGACGTTCCATTTAAGGTTTGACTGAATTGAGAGACCTAAAAATTTTGTTGCCTTAACATCAGTCAATGGTACACTGTTCATTTTCAATGGGGCACAGAATTGTTTATTTGAAATGGAAAACTGCATTAAAACCGTTTTCTTTTCGTTTACTATTAATTTGTTATTTCGGAACCAATTTGAAACATCTGATATTGTACTATTTACTGTTTCTTTATTGCAAAGGATGTTCTATCATCCGTAAAGAGAACCGTTCTTCCGTTTCGAATCGTCGAGGGCATATCGTTTACGTAAAGTAGGAACAGAATAGGGCCTAAAATCGATCCTTGAGGAACTCCACATGCAACGGGCAAAGAGTCGGAAAGGTGCGTACGTAATGTTCCATCATTCCAGTAAGGTATTTCAACTCTCTGAGATCGTTGTTTAAGGAATGACATCGATTGAACACTCAGTAGATTGTGAATTGGAAACCATGTCTTTTCGACCGATCTCATTATTCGATTTTTTTTAAATCAATAGATACACAAATCTCTATTTATGCACAGCCCATAGTCACTATTAATAGATATTCACATTTCACGTCTTCCGCGATATGTATATGGTTTTTATTACCTGAATTCAAAAATATGATAAGAGTAGAATTGCATCCTCCTTGTAAACACAACTTTTTTTAACCGCAGTAAACAAGGAGGAAAAGGAGAAGCAGAAGATTAACGAGATGAGTAGGAAAAGGGGAAAGGAAGAGATGAAGGAAAAGAAGAGAAAAAGAAGAAAGAGTAGTAAGGGGAGCAGAAAGAATAAAACGATGTGATAAAGGCAATATAATGCTTTTGATTAAGCCCAGGACCTAGCACGATTTTTCATCTCTAGTGGGTGAGTGAGCTGCTCTTGGCCAGGGCGGTGCGGGAGCAGACAACAGTGGCAATTGCGGAGGAGATGTAAGAAATGCAGAAATCAAAGTGATGGACACCGTTGTCCGCTAGAGCTGCTCTACGCATATCTCTATTTATCCACAGCCCATCATCACTATTAATAGATATTCACATTTCACGTCTTCCACGATATGCATATAGTTTTTATTATCTGAATTCAAAAATATAATTTAACACAGTCTGATACAACTATTCTAATGACTATAAATAAATTAACGCAAATTGTGTAATACTACTGATCCACATAATCGAAAATGCTCGTTTTCCAAACTTGACAAAATCTCCAAAAGTACCACGAACGCAGCGCCATAACAACAAATAAAATACTCTTGGATGAAACTACAATAAATTATTTTTTTTACAAAAACAGACTTCATACGCAGGGTGGGGTGGGGCGGAACAACTCAATTAAATATTTGAATCTTTCAGCAACAATTGAAACTTTTATTGTCTTTGTGATTTTTTTCATGTTCTTGAGTATCTTAAGAAACAGAAGACATCTGTCACATTGCCGGAGTCGGCATAGTTTTCTTTCAATTTCTAAGTGCTTTGGAAATTAGTCATATACATTTTAGATCTTGAAATTACCAAAATGTTTTTTAACAAAATAGAAATGAATTTTTTTATATCTTTAACCTACTTTAACTTAAGTTAAAGTTTTTAACTTTTTGATAAACACTTTACATTTGACAAAATTCAAGCCTTTAAAGCTACCTGTATGTGTACGAAGCGAAATCACACAGTTCAAACAATACTGTTGAGTGCATGTTCGATTTGATGGACATATTGAAATTCAAGTTGTAATATTAACCTTCAGTAAAGACGAATATTTGGACTGGGAGAGGTGGCTCAGGGTATCATGTGAAGTCACTGCAACGCCTCTGACCCGGAGGTCCTAGGGTTCAAGTCCCGACGGTGGCAGGATATTCGACACTAGCTAGTTAGATATGTCGAATTAAGTCACTGTCTTGAGGAGCATTCTAGCGGCCGGCTGCTCTGATCTGCAGTTTTACGTGGTTTCTCCGATCATCATCAGGTGAATGTCGGAATAATACCCTAACAAACGGGCTGTGAACCGCGCGTGAATTTTTCTTCATATTCCTTATCCTTTTCTCACCCCTTACTAATACACAGTCTTACATGAACTTCTAACACACATGCCGGGAGAACGGTTGGGAACGTAGAATTTGTCCCGGCTGGGGCGATGCCTCGCTGGTGGGAGATGCCTGGTTGAGGGAAATCGGCGGTAGGTCGGGGCCGGATCTCAGCATCCAGCGGCGGAAGATCTACACCACCTCCCAAACAATCACATTCACTTCACGTATGAGACTAATGACAGTAGTTGACCTCCCGGAATCCCTAATCAATCAACTAATACACGGTGTATTGAAACCACCAACAAAATATGATTATCATCAACAACAACTTATTGATAGACATCAATATTTTACATTATCATCAATATTTTGCTTTCGATGTTTTCTTTACATCGATATTTTCTTGCAAAAACATCGATGTTTTTTTTTATTTTAATATGTTTTTAAATAAAAGAGTTTAGGCACGTTGTAGGTAGCAGCAATCCACAGCAATATCGTTGTTTTGCGTCATCCTCTTTATCACGCTGCACATTTCGCCTGTGCTGAGGGAATTTTATGTGGTTTTACTTCGATGGTATATGAATGGAAGTGACTAAAGGGTAAAGTAGCAAAACACGATGTTATATATTGTTGATTTTATTCTTTACATTCGATAATTATTTTTATTAATATACTGGTAACCAAACAATAAATTATATCCTGTTTACGTACTGTAATGAAAAATGGATAGGAAATAGCATGTTAATTAGTCTATAATTAAAAACATCGATGTTTTAAACATCAATGTTTTTTCGTCGATGTTTTCATCGACATCAAAAACCCTTTAACGATGTATCGAAATATCCATGCATCGATGTTTTGGTAAAATTTGCCATCACTACCCACCCCCTCCCAGTGAAAAATTCTGAGTACGCCTCTTATATCATATTACATTTCTGTTAATTCGTATTTCAACGCACAGGACATCATTCGATTGGAAAATTACCTTTAAGATCTAACTCACTCATTAGGTTATTGGTAATCGACAATTTGTCGTGATTGCATGCTCGAATTTTCTGTCTATAAGAAGTGTTAAGAAAGTAAAACACAGTTTTGGAATATTTTATTTAGCATGCTCTGGTATCTGAGATGTAATATTTTACAATATCATGATGCAAAAGCTACGAAAGTACAGACTGAAGGTGATGAGACTATTTTTCCGAGTCATATCGTTTCATCAAAGACAGTCTGAAAGAAAAATAAACAATTTATGTTGCTGAATATTGTAATCGTAAACGTATTAAAGAGCAGTACGCACAAGTACAAATACCTTCTGCCAAGCCAGGCGGCGGACGATTTGAGAAGAGGTGTTGGGCGTGTATTATATGCATTCACGCCTTCAAAGACGACATCGACGGCGTTGACAACACAGGCGCTCTAATTCTCTTAACACTGAGTTGTAATTCGTCGCTACTTGGTCGTGACAAGAGCACAAAGCAAACTTTCTGCTGACGTCTGGTCTCTTTCTCAAGCGCCTCGTTCGTTCTCCCCGGCTAGGCGTCTGCGCCTGGGGTCGAGCAGATAAGACGTCTCAACATCAGCTTAAGCTTCTACAAGTGGCAGGAAAAGTCCAAAAATAATTTACAAGAACATAGTAGGGTTACTATGCACAAATGTATCAGAAAATAACAAAAACATCTGCTTATGTATGACTATACAAGTACTACTCCACGACTAACGACTAGTGACCGGATATTAGGCCAAATGACTGTGCTTTATTGTTAGAGGTTTTAGAAAAATGGCTTTATTTCTTGGTGTTAATGTTGTGTCCAGCAATGATTGTGTTGCCTATTTCCTAAAGTAATGTCTATAAATACCTACCTAACTGATTTTCTATATTAACTGCTCCCAGTCTTAAACTTATTTTCGTTACATAATCCCACGGATACGTTTTTTCGACGATTTTAAGTTTCCTAAATTAACTGCAGATGAACGACGTCTATGTTTTTGAGACGCAATCAGATTTATTATGAGCAGCAGGGAAGACTTTGGGTGTAGAGTTCAAGAGACGTGATGTTATCATGTATGGAATCATTCATTTATGCTAAATTTATATATATTATTCAGTTGACTTATAGTTATTGATAATGAATTTAATTTAGATATTAAATGAGTTTCATTGCAATAGAAAGTTGAACAAAACTGTATTTTTGAATATGTGTCATCAGTTTCGGGAAGGGAGAGGCTGCAGTCTTATGAACCGCCCACTTGGGTGTGCCATTGTCATTATATAACAAAAGTTTAATTTTTAGATACTTCACGAGGGATTCACTTAATTTCTAATTTAATTCAAAAATACTGATAAAATTTCATATAATTGACAAGTTCCAACAATCTTGCAGATATTCCAAAATTTCCGCTGTGCAAAAAAAGGAATGATTTGTAAGGGACAAAACAATGTTTCAAGAGTTACCGATCCACATCAATTGTAGCACTTTTTACGTACGTTCACATATCCCTTGAGGTGTGGATAACTGTCAGTTTTTGAAAATGTTGTCTTATAGTAGACGGAACATAATAAGTGAGAAAAATATAAAGGGAAAATTTGAAGATATTCCTGGATGATATGTGTAATCAATAACTATTATTGACTACAGATATTTACTTTGCGCTGATAATATCATAGTGATAAGTCTGAGAGTGTCATGATGATAAGTGAACTATTAGTTCACACTTAGCTTCGTTTCTTTTCGTTTGGATTCGGTTCGGTTATTTAAAGAACAACAATCATATGCCCAATTTAGTTATGTTGTCATAATATTAAGTATGATATAAAGATTTATTTAATTTCGTAGCGTGTTGTTCATAAAATATAATATTCAAATACATTACGTTCTCAGAAGGCCTTTGCAGTGGTGTAATGTCTGTATTTGTAGGGAAAACATGAATTATAAATTTGCAGTGTCTATTTTGGAGCAAATTTTTAATTTTTTGTGCATTTTTGTCTCCACATTATGTAGGGCTTAATATTTGCTCTCTATTGATTACTTAGGTGATTTCTTATCTGAAGGGTCGGAATAGAATTAAAATTCAACCCTCGTACAAAATTAAAATATGTCTTGCAACTTATTTACCAAGAATAATATTAATAATTTGAAAACTAATAAAATAAAATAATATTCATTGTCTTATTTAACACAATTACTATACAAAAAATGGCGCGAGAAAATCTGATTTGAAATTGCTTTTTATCACTCGTGCATGCAAAGCTTTACTGTTTACTGTTTTTGGAAACGGAACGCAAAGTAAATAAAACGTTGGGTAAGGCAACGTCAAGAAAAACTGGAGCAACATGAATCAACATGGCTGTCGACGTGTGCTGAAAATAATCCAAATAGTTTATACTTGTAATTTTCCATGAATATTGTTCGCAACTCTTTCAATATATTTAGTGTATAACTTGTACTGCTGGCATACTGCTACTTCCAAAATTCCAGTTTCAATTGTCACCTCGACTAGAAACATTTTATTTTCGTGCCAAAGGTTCACTTTAATATTAGTTACGTAAATAAATATTCTACATTGCGGAAAATTATGAAAATATACAATTAGTACATTTTTTATAAACTTCATTATGAAAAGATACATCCGGCATAAATCTCACCATAAAACAAAATACGCCGTTCACTAAAGACATTCTAAATTATACTCTTTTCAACCATCTGGGGTGATCATTTCTAAAGTGTTGTATTGCCGATAGGTCAGCATTCACGCATTGTGTACATACTCTCTGTAGGAGATAAGCTATCTTCAAAACTTATCGAGAATAAAGTTGAATGCAACTATGTCAAGAAAGTCTGACTCAGTCATGAAATTTGAAAGAATTAAGGTTACTTTAAAAGTAACTCTGCCGTTCAAGATAATGGTGTTCATACTCCATTATGAAACATTCAATTATATTCACTAAAATAATTTCATAATAGTAACACTGCTGAACGTATCTCATTTCTTAATTGATATTGAACTCAAAAATTAATTAAGATATCTCGCTCTACAGTAGCGCGTGTTTGAAGAATGACTAAACTTATTTGTAGGAGAAGTATTTGTATGTAGCGCGATGCAACTTCTACCACCAAAAATTTGGTAACTGAAATAATGTATCGTCGAATTAATTAATTCACAAAACAAAGAAAAGTTATTTTCATCTTAAAAATTACTCTAAAATTATTTAAAAATTTAATAATTCTATATCAACACTCGCAGTTACTTCCTAACAAAGGAAATTATTGCAATCGGGCGCCGGAAAACGGCAAATTTTCGGCAGAAAAGAATCTTATTTCCGGGTTCTGGTAACGAAAAAGTGTATAAATCATGTTGCTTATACAGTAAATTACTTCTTCTAGCACGTTAGCTCTTATGTGCGTACCCATTCCGGAGTATGGATAGACAGAGCAGGGCAGAATCTTAAAATCTATTTAAAAATATCTTTATAATAATTAATAATAACTTAACAATAGTATAATGTTGAAGAAACAAATTCTGAAAACCATTTGCCTATGCAATTAGTTTCTGTTACACGGAAGCAACTTTTTTTTTTAATTGTTCCCAAACAGGTTCGTTGCTAATTTTATTCCTAATTCAACTTAGTGTAGTAAAAAAGACGAAAATATCGGAGGAAACAACGTACACAGAAAGAACTTCTTCCCCACACGTCGCGCACTATATTCTTTATTAAGATTACAGTGCCTAGGCCTTTTTGCCGTACCCTGGAATAGTCGAATGAACTGATGAATGATGAACTGATAATGAATGACGAAGATATGATATGAATGGCGATGTATTGGTGGAATAAAAAGTTGGGAAACAGGAGAACCCCGAGATAACTTGCCGCGAAGCCGCTTTTTCAGCCACCAACTCTACATACTAGATTGGTTTGGTTTGGTTTTTTCGTGTACCGGGCGCGTCAACTGCTATGGTCATTAGTACCGTTAGTGTAGTGCATGTTTTTTTCTCGGGAGATGGCGGTGATCTTCCACCGCTGGATGGCGAGATCCGGTGCCGGCCTACCGTCGGCTAGTGGGGTTTCCCCTAACCAGGACTCTCCCCGCGGGGCACCGCCCCAGCGGGGATAAGCTCTAAGCTCCCGACCGGTCTCTCGGAATATGTGGTAGTGTAGTGCATGTCAGTGTAAGAGTGTGTATGTGTAAGGAGAGAGGATAGGGCAAGGAAGAGGAAGGAAAGATCGCGCGCGGTCCGTGGCCCGTTTGGTAGGGTACTGCTCCGGCATTCGCCTGGTGTTGATCGGAGAAACCACGGAAAGCTACCGATCAGAGCAACCGGCCGCTAGTCTACATACAAGATAGATCGATTGATCGAAATTTGAATTCCGGTTTCGGAGATAGACGCTGCGCAGCCTGATCGCCACATCATGAAGTTTTAGAGACAGAAGCAACTTATTAGCTGTTTTTGTATATTAAATTAATAAAATAAATGTTTACACATGCACAGTACCACCAGAACAAAAAGATCCCCTGTATTAAGTTCAGATTAGCATTTGAAGCTATTTTCGCCCACTAAACATTGGTTTACAAAATGCGAAATGGTTGCACGGCTCGAACTATAGTTAGAAACTAATTGATATTGTAAATTATTTTTAGTAAAACCAGGAAAGAAGTAACATTCAATAATAATTATCTTCAAGTTTATGTATTTCCTTCTTTGAGATTGTACACTTATTTTCCATGAGAAAAGAACACTTGAAATGGGAAGGAATCACATTTCAAGTGTAATATGAAGATGGAAGTAAAGGATCGGAATGTCTGCATTACTTTGCAACATGAGATGAAATAGGCGGCTGAGAATCGTATAACAAACCGACGACGGCAGTTTGAACATCTTTCTCCTGGTCTGGTCTTTATTCCTTAGGTAGCAGTGATGTAACTTACTCGCCCTCTCCGTGTCCGCCCGTGAACATCGTGAACACAATTGAAAAATATTCCTCAATTCTAAACTGCATACGCACATGAAAAGTCAACCCAAAATTTGCAGTATTGTTATTAGTCGAACTGATAAGATGATATTAATTCGATTAACAAGGTTTGGGTATAGATTACCGACGAGAAGTTTTTGGATAATTTTTTATAGATTTGCTAGAAGATTTATGGGAAATACAATGTAACTTGCGGGGATATTTTGTTAGTTTTTGTAATAACTGCGATTAGTGGGTCTCTCCACTGTGAGAGGCAGTGATATTGTAGAAACTTAGGAATATTTAGAAATTTGATTTATCAATGCGTTTTACTGTTAGGTTCTTGAAGATCTTACTGTCAACATATCGCAACCAGATAATTTATTTGGAAAGATAAATGCGATGGTCTGCTGTACTTTTGTGAAAAATACAAATTTAATGCGCGATATTGTTCAGGGGACAATATAAGTTCAACAAAGTGTCACCAGATCTCTCCGCACCGTTTCTTCCTCAAACGTTTTTATTAAAAAATCTTAAACGCACTACTTACGCCACTTTCAATGATAACGTAACTACGTGTACAAACTAGTATAGACCTGGAGCGGTAGCTCAGTGCATTAACTGATGTCATTGCAGCGCCTCTGACCGGGAGGTTCTAGGTTCGAGTCCTGACGGCGGCAGGATTTTCGACACTAGCTTTTCAGCTAGGTCGAATTCAGTCGCTGTCTGGAGGAGAATTCTAGCGGCCGGCTGCTCTGATCGGTAGTTTTCCGTGGTTTCTCCGATCGACACCAGGCGAATGCTGAAGCAGTATCTTACCAAACGGGCCACGGACCGCGCGCGATCTGTCCTTCCTCTTCCTTGTTCTATCCTCTCTCCTTACACACACACTTTCACTAACATGCACTACACTACCACATGTTCCGGGAGATCGGTCGGGAGCTTAGAGCTTGTCTCGGCTGGGGAGGTGCCCCGCTGGTGGGAGAGTCCTGGTCAGGAGGAAACCCCACTAGCCGACGGTAGGTCGGCGCCGGATCTCGCCATCCAGCGGGGGAAGATCACCGCCATCTCCCGAGAAAAATCATGCACTACACTAACGGGACTAATGACCAAAGCAATTGACGCGCCGGAAACACGAAAAAATCAATCAATGAAACTAGTATAGCATGCTCTACGACGAAATCAGAAATAAAATACTATCTCATTAGTCACGTTACATACGTTCCAAGCTTCTGCATTGTTGTGCAATCAGAGCTACACTAGCACGGAAGTGATATTTTTAAAAGATCTGCTTTTTTTATTATTAAAATTCTATAATAAATTATTTTCTCCTTTGTAAGAGAGATACTTCTCACAAGCGAAACACGTTTAGACTACCAGCAAACTGCTCACAGAGCACGCTCCGCCGATACTGCCAAGAATGAGCAGTGCAGATCCTTGACCGGTAACTTAGTACAGATTTCACAAACAGATGAGCGCGCTTGCCCTTCAAGACTTTGAAAGAGAGCCACTGAGAACGATCGATAATAGAATGCCTCTTGTCTGACTCCAGAGGCTTTCTTTTTTCAGTCGATATTTCTTTAACCATCTTATATCTAAACTTCTTTCTTGTTATTGGCGCGATGGGTTGAGTAAATATCTAAAGATGTTTGTATATGTCTATAGTGAGAAGCCAGACGGTTCCTGAGGTGACAAGCTTAGAATTTTTGGGTCTGTAAGGCATTTTTGTATTACTTTCTCGTATACGGAGTAATATACGTAGTATAGAGAAAATTATGTAATGCTGCACGAAAAACGGGGGATTTTTGGCACAAATACGTTCATTGCCGGGCTCTGGCAACGAAAAACTGCATAAAAGCAGTTGCTAAATTAAGAGAAAAAATTCTCTAACACATGGAGGAGCCACAATCTCTGTTTTGTGGGTCCTTGATGCCGAAAAACTAATTGGAAGCACACCGCCATTCCGTCAGTCTGTGAACACTGCTAGCACCTAAACCACACGTACGATCTTTTCCTAATTGAAGAAACCCCTGTCCATATGGCTCTAGTTGAAGCTTTGAGGTTTTGAAAAACATTCTTTAAAATGTGGGGGTACTTTACATGAAGCACCCGGACATTTTCAAAATTTTCTCAAAAACCAAATTTTTTCTTTAAATTTTTAATAATAGAGTAAAATACACTTATAAAGGTGGATAGGTCCCATTTTCACGGTTAACTCGTAATTTTTGAAAATTGCAACTGTTTGAATTTTTTGGGCGTCTTCCTACAACTATAAAATTGAAGATAGAGATTTTTTCTTGAAATTAAATTTGTTGTCCATAAGTTGTTCTTTCATTAAGGTCATGTACACTTTTTTGAAAATTTTTGTAATTTCCGGCATATTGAAATTTTAAAAAATTACTGAAATGTAATTTCGTTTTATTTGTTTCTCCCGTCGTTAAAATTGACATTATAGATGTATTTTATGCGTTTCAATGCGTTTCTGAACACATAAGGTTCAAAGTATCTCTAATGACGGTTTTTTCAAATGTCCGTAAGATCTCCATAATCATTGAGTATAATTGAATTGAATTGCCGACTTTTTTCAAATGTTTGAACCAAATTTTCTCAAAAACTATGGAAATTTCGCCGATATTCTTTTTCTTTTTTCTATTGCTTTCCCTGTTTCAAAGTGCTTGAAGTAATACTTGAAGTAAAGGTGAATTTAAATTTTTGTTCTCAGAACCCACTCCAAAATTTTCTTTTAATTTTTTCCTCGGATAGAGAAAAGGTACACTTAAAAAACTGTCCATTTTCGTTGAACTCTCTAATTTTCGAAAATTACATGAGTTATAAATTAAGATCAAAAAAGTACTGTTGTAGCACCACAAGTTATATTCTGCAACTAGGTAACCAAAAAATTAATAAATTGCGACAAATTGTTTTTGATGCCAAAAGGAATCAGCTGGAAGGAGATGTGGGGATAAAACCAAAAACCAGACGAAACAGATTAGGAAACTAACGAGTACGAGAAAATCTGTGCCATTCTGTAGCGCCACTAGTTTTTGTATTAATCTGTGTAGGATTTATTGATTACTAGTCCTCTTCCGCAGCAAAAATGCTGCTGAGCAAAACCCCCCGAGAAATGATGGTCCAAAAAGTTGATCGCACACTGCCAAAGAACAACAAATAAAATAATATCGTGTGAAAAATTAAATATTTTTAACTAATATAATCTTCACGAATACTGAAATAACGTATTATATATTACAAAAGTTCTTGTTATACCAGAAATATTCAAAACAACGCAACACGACAAGCAAATTTTAATGGCGAGCTGCCTCTTCCTGGAAGCCTAGCTGTCACATGACGTCAGCTGCGTCACAAGCAGTGACGTACTGAGTATGCGATTTCAGATGGAATGCGCCATGTGAGAATAGTTGAAATAACACCACCAAATATTTGCATTTTCACTCAAAATCGAAATTGTTTAATTGTTTTTGGATTTTCCCGAATTCCTGTGTATCTAACCTAAGTCATCTCTCACATGGTCCGAGGCTTCATAGTTTTATTACAATTTCCTGCGCCAAATGGTTAATTAGTAATATAGATTTCATGTTTTCGGGCTAGTCAACTACTAAAGTTATTAGTCCCGTAGGTGTAGTGCATGTTATTGTACTTGGATGTGGCGGAGTTCGTCCCTCAGTGAAACATGAGATCCGGTGCCGACCTACATGTCGACTTGTGAGGTTTCGTCCTTTGGGTACGTCTGTCACCGCCGCAGACGAAACAAGCTCTGAGCTCCTAAGTGATCTCCAGACATGTGCGGTAGTGTAGTGCAAGTGAGTGTAAAAGTGCGTGTTTAAGGGGAGAGGAGGGAACGAGGTAATGGACGAAAAGTTGCGGTTCGCGTCCCTTTTGTTGAGATGAGTATTCAGTTGGTATTGATCGGAAAACCCGCGGTAAACTAACGATCAAAGCATACAGCTGCTAGAATTCTTCTCCGGTCAGCAACTGCATTGGAGCTAGCTTGCTGTTGCCTCAGTCTGATGAGCAGCCTCTCTTTAGGATGGCTCAGCCTCAATATTGCCAGGGTAGGAATTTTACCCTGATTTACTTTTGAATTTGATTTTTTCCTTAGTCTTTCATGGTAAAAGTGGTAGGTATTTCTTTTGGAAAATTTGTAAAGAGTTTTGTTAGGAATTTTCAATTTATTATACTTTTGACATACCCATGAATATAAATATACATAAATATGGTATAGATGCAATTTTCATTAAAACCTCAAACATTTTGGAAAACTGTGGAAATATGTCGAAACTTTTATCCAATCATCTTCAACAACTACAGTATTGGAGTTTGATAATTTACCTTGAGAAAATTTCATCTTCAGAGTTAGATTTTTGTATAATGTTGCGTACGTTTTTAGAATAAGAGTTGTACTATGTAATTTAGAGTCCATCATGTAAATATTTCAAAAATATCTTAAATGAAGTCGTAGGCTTCCGCGGCCAGAGTCAATATTACAATTTTGACTGTCAAGAATATTACGAGCCCTGATGAAGATCACGACATGATGATCGGAACGTCGGCACCACATCAATTAACGCGTCGTCACCCGGACAGCCAAGATTGTGAAAATATCTTAAGTTTGTCAAAAACGCCTCCAAACAGTTTCTTCAAAAGTGTTTCACAAATAGAACAAAGTGCGCTTAAACCTAGCGTGGGTCCGAGGGCAAACCCGAAAAGATTCAAAAGAGGCGGATTAACTCTTACGAGAACATCTGTGCAATTTTGTAGTAAAAATAGTTCTTAATAGTATAGAATTTATTCCCGATCCTATGATTTCAAAGAGGTAATATAAAGTACTCGTTACTTTTAAAATGTTACTGAACCTGTTAAAAAGAAACGTGCACGAACTGTAAATAGCTTTCTGATGATTTGCTATTGACACAAATTTGTGAAGGGTAGAGCCTCGTTTGATATTGTTGTGAATTGAACGAGTGAATATTCGAATTGATCAAATTGAGTTAATATTCGAATTAGTCCTCTGTTGTTGTTTTCGGCTATATGAATAAAGGCTTTTCCGATGTTCAAAGAGTGAAAATATATTGTGACCAAAAATTCTTGGTCTAGATTTTAATGATAAAATCCATTTTGGAGGAGAAAGTTAGCTCCTAAGATGAAAAAGTGGTTTGTACTATGATATCTGTATGACTGGGTAGGTATTTCACTTAACTCGGACAGATTATAAGTTTTTGAACCCTAACAAGGAATACATATCAGGAATAAGGTTTGTTAGGGGCGATTCCAAGGTGTCAAAGATCGCTGCAAGGGATAATTTCTATGCGCTTATGTACTAATAATGGAAAATAACGTTTAGATTCTAGATATATTGATTCTTTTTGCTCGTAAGAGCAGTACTTTGTGTAATACAGCTGCATTCCCTAAGGATTGACAATCACCTAGGTCCTCGCGTGACTTTCAGTTGAATTACTAGTAGCTTATTAAGACCTATATTCGATGCATTTTTAAGGCTTTCAATGGGCAATTGAAATCGAGGGAGTTTTTATTCGTTATTGTGTAGTAAAATTACTTTCCAATTTACTTCAAATGAAGAATTACGAAAGGCATTTATAATGAATTCACTAATGAATGGCTTCAATTGGATTTAAGCTGTTTACATCGTTACAATATGCGAGGCTTTCTTTGTTGGAAAATTACTGAATGAACACAACAATGACAAAACATGCTAATCCTTATATTGTTGCCTAGTTCAACCCAAATAGAGTTATACCATAGTATACGTATTTATAGTTATAGATCGATTCATGTCCCTGACCAAACCTTCCATCGTGAGTTCACAATGGGAAATAATCGTTTTTAGAAAGTACTTCGTCCGTTTCTCTGTCATCGTGTTCCGAAACTTAATTCTAGAGGAACAGGAGCGGGAAGAGGGAACATGTGCAAGTGTCAAAGTGGCCGAGGGTAATTAGGGAATAATGATTAATTTCTTGTTGTTTGCCTAGAAATCCACTATTTTGGTCGTCGTTTCAGTAATGCATTACTTTGCCCCCTTCAATGTTAGTACAGAATATTCACTAACACAAGTCATAAAATAAACTAGATCCTCTATTTTCGTTCCGACAACTAATTTTCTAGATTTCGCAAGCAAAAAATGAGATGCCCATTTCTTATCGTGATCGTTGACACGGCACCACATACGTTGTTTTTATACGGAAGTTAATGTGAATGTTCTGTTGTTTCGTAATTAACTCTTCACATATGTAACAGAACTTGTCTGAAGAATTATTTGTACATTCGCGGAATATTGGAACCTACTACTGGTACTAATCGACATGGAATACTGAAACCCAACGGAACGAGTCCCAACTACACAATTCAAGTAACTGCAAGAAAGCCAAGTAAGAGAGGTGTTTTAACGGTTTTCGTTTGATAAATAACTATCTGTCGACTACTTTACGGATTGGACTGACACGGTAACAACTATTACGACAGGTTGAGGAATCGGTTCCTACTCAATTCACAAAGCAATTATAATTTTATATTGAAATATATTTGTTGAAAGTTTCTACCACTTCAATCATGATAGCGAAGGAATGCATGGAAAGGATAGCATGGAAGATTACTTCTGTTAACCTAATATGGATTTCCACAATGAATTTCTTCAATAACCAACGATCTGATAAACAATGTGCATAACTTAGCTCAAAGACTTCGATTTACTTCGTTGCCAAAACCACTAAACCTGCTTTGATCACAAAAAACAAACAGCTTCAAATGAAATAACTACGGTGTAATAACAACGTTTCAAAATAATGCATACCTCTAGTTGTCAAATATAATTGATGGAAATTATATAACTAGACCCGATGCTATTAACTCATGCATTTTTCCTGTTTCATTTATATGCCTCATGTTCTTTTCTGACATATTCTCTTCAAACATAGTCGACAAGAGACCAAGCTTTAACTGGGAGCAGAAATCTCATTTCCTCTGTCTAATCCTATAAAGTAATAAGTTCAGTTCTCGCATCCATATAATAGTTCTGGTAGAGGCAAGATGTAGAATCAGCGCAGAGAATCCTTTCTTGGTGGTTCTTAAGATCAAGCCACATTTCTTAATATATTCTTTTCCGTGTAAATAATTTCCCTTATTAAATACTGAAAGGATGATGTTTATTGCTCTGGTTTGTCTCGTTGAATAATGTCTTTCCTCAGTATCTTGTACAGATATATCTAATGTTAAATTACTTGTACAGAATCTTAAGTTCATATGGTGATATTATATTATCACCTTCACCTTACCCTTTTCTTTATCGTCAACTGCACTTTAATGAAGACGACTGAACAGTAAGAATATGAGATCCCTTGTTTATATGGAAAAAGAATATTATTGTCTAAAAATGACATGTGTAAAAATGCTTAGTCATGCAAATATTTAAACAGAAAATACCGTGAAAACATCGATATTAAAAATAGTTTTTTCATTTTAAAAATAGTTTTTTAATAGTTTCTTCGACTTTTCAGTGGTAAAATAAGTAGAATATTTATCTACCTTACAATGAAACCCTTTTAATGTAGGTGGATCTCTCATTTTGAATTCCAATGATCTAAACTAGCACCAAGCCCATAGTGGTAATAAACACATTATTTTGATCTACCCTAGACTCTTACTTCAAGGGTGACGTCATGAGGGAGCTCCCTAACGCACAGACAGACCGGCAAAGGGACAGTCGGAGAGAAGATAAAAATTACATTTTTGATATCCGGGTCTCTGAAAACACGCACTTCTGTCAAACTCATGAGATCAATGATTTTGCAGCATTATGTTATATCCTCTATTCTAAGTAAGAAGACAATGTAGGCCTATCAAGTATCTAGGGTTATGCATGGATAGATGTGTGTGTACATATGTATGTATGTATGTGTGTGTATATATATATATATATATATATATATATATATATATATTTTTGTTGTGTGTGTGTGTGTGCGTGTGTGTGTGCATGTGTATACATAGGGTTATGCATGGATAGATGTAAGTATGGGGAGACCACGCTCTTCAAAAAACCTTGTGTCGACTTGAAAAATTATATTGGTGGAAACCTGTATATCCCTTCCAACCCTACCAACATCTCGAGATCACATCTTTGCGCAATTGATTTTTGTCCATACTATGTATACAAATTGTTTGAAATATGGACAACAATGAAGCATTGAATACAAAAAATCTTGATGTGTAATAAGTAGAATGTAAATAGCTGATCTGGGCAGGTTGCAGTTGCTAGACTTGAATACAAAAATTGAAGCATTGCATACAAAAATCTTGATGTGTAATAAATAGAATGTAAATAGCTGATCTGGCAAGGTTGCAGTTGCTAGACTTGAATACAAAAATTGAAGCATTGAATACAAAAATCTTGATGTGTAATAAGTAGAATGTAAATAGCTGATCTGGCAAGGTTGCAATTGCTAGTCTGAGTTGCAGCAAGTGAACGTGTCTAACGAACGGGAGGATTTGCGTGCGCATTGTTCGGCGACGATCTGGAGCACGCGTGGGCGTGCAGGATGGAAGGAAGGGTGCCAAGGCAGGTGATGCGATGCGGTCGTCGAGGTCGAGGTGCTTTGACGACAGCGCTCACTGGCTCAGTGAGGGACGTGTGCTCGTCGTCGTTAACGACGTCGTGACTTTGAAGTCATGACTCATGAAATTTTTATGTATGTAGTTTCCTATTGAATGAGTAGACCCTAAATTCAAAGATGTCAGATAATTCTCGATTACATAATGCTAATATTTACCGAAAACCATTAAAACGAGAAAAAAAATATGTTGAATTTGTCCTCTGGTGGGTCTTTGATTGATTGATTGATTTTTTCGTGTTTTCGGGCGCATCAACTGCTTTGGTCATTAGTCCCGTTAGAGTAGTGCATGTTTTTTCTCGGGAGAAGGCAGTGATCTTCCCCCGCTGGATGGTGAGATCCGGCGCCGACTTACCGTCGGCTAGTGGGGTTTCCCCCTGACCAGGACTCTCCCACCAGCGGGGTACCGCCCCGGGTGGGACAAGCTCTAAGCTCCCGACCGGTCTCCCGGAATATGTGGTAGTGTAGTGCATGTTAGTGTAATTGTGTGTGTGTAGGAGGAGAGGATAGGACAAGGAAGAGGAAGGAAAGATCGCGCGCGGTCCGTGGCCCGTTTGGTAGGGTACTGCTCCGGCATTCGCCTGGTGTTTATCGGAGAAACCACGGAAAACTACCGATCAGAGCAACCGGTTGCTAGACTTCTCCTCCAGACAGCGACTGAATTCGACCTAGCTGGAAAGCTAGTGTCAAAAATCCTGCCGCCATCAGGACTCGAACCTAGGACCTCCCGGTCAGAGGCGCTGCAGTGACATCTGGGGTGTCAGTTCGTAGTAACCACTCAAGTTTTGCCCGTTGGATTGCTTAGGCCACGAGAAACCAAACTGTAAACAGGGACGGGGTAAGAGCACGTGGTAGGGCCCCCGCCGAGTACAGGTTTCTAATATATTTTAAACAAAATGTTAGCTGATTAATATTATAATGATTTTAATATTATTTTTTGCAAAAGTTATAGCTTATTTTCACATTGATATTGATTATTAGTTCAGTGTTTTAATATTATTAGAGGCCCACAGTTTGATCATGCTTAGGATTCCCTTAGAAATTAATATGGTCCCGACTAGTAGATGAGATCGCGAACAAATAAAACAGAATTAGCATATGGGACAGATAAAATTTTAATGGGAGAAAATGTCTGCAAAAATAGACGTCTATTTAATGAGGAAGCTAAAAGCTTCACAAAACTTCGTAATAACATTATTTAATGTTGATAAATGAAAATTTTGCGAAGGATGAATTACCATATTATTTACTTAATTGTTTTTCCCGACGCGATTGATAAATTTTCATTATAGACCGACAACAATTGTAACCCTATTAAATGAAATTTAAGCGAAAATTTAAGATGCTGTATTTGTCTTACTTAGAGTTTTCTTCGTCATCGCTGTTACTAGTGAAAATGACTGCTTTATTCTTTTCCTTTACCATTTTCACGATCCAAAACAGTAGTCTAAAATATATTGTACGCTCTTAAAATAATTGTATATCTTCCATTCTCCACGTTCCTAGTTTCAAATTCTCCTTTGTTATTCAAATATCATTATCATTTTCTGATTCATCAGTAGCAATGACTAACACACAAAACTTTTTTAAAAATTGTAAACATAAACGCTGATTTTATTCCATGACCCAGGAAAAACATAAATTGTATTGTTGGTGGTTTCATATATCCAGTCACCATAAGAATCCCAATTACTGTTACCATCTCATTTAAATTCGCAAAACTCTGCTACTATTGCAACCTGGCTATGATGAGTTCAAAACAGAATATATATTTTCTGTCTGAAATTACGTTTTTATTCTACCCTTAGATCGTGAAAATGAAGATATGCTCTCACTTGTCAAAAGCCAATATGTAGCTGTTATTATATTATTTCAGAGATATATACGCAAAAATACTGACGTTTGAATGTTAGTTTATCTCATATTTAAACAATGGGACAGTATTTCGATTTTACTTCTATTATATTAACATCCTTGTAAATTTAAAAAAGTCTGTAAAATTTGGAAATATTTGATGAGCTACATAAATTTGCGACTCATAATTTCTGCTCACGCGATGCATTTTATCACAATTAACCTCACTTTCGATCTGCTCTCTACTTGCAACGATGCTCAGCTGCTTAACTACAACATTCGAGTAATGCTATTCATTTATCACAGAATTTGAGTAGACAGCCTTACAGCACTGAGCCAATTCTTCTGGGTTGGATACGCCGATAGCGCGTCAACGAAGAATCAACTACCTTCTAATTTTATTCATAGTGGCCCCACTATACCGAGGCTTCTTAAGCGAGAAATAAAAATGTACTGAACTCATGCATTTGAATGAATACAAAGTGTACCGTTTTTGGCTAAGTCAACAGTTCTATCATTCTCCTTTTCTTTCTTCTTCTTCTTCTTCTTCTTCTTCTTCTTCTTCTTCTTCCCCTTTTCATCTCTTTATTCTCCTTCGTTTTATTTTTTCGCCATTATGGTCGTTCTTTTGACTTCTACTTCTTCTTCTGCTTCTGATTTCCCTCATATTTCTTCTGTTACTCTTCTTTTGTCCTCGGTGTCTCAGCTTATATTAATGTGGCATCACGATTGCAACATGGTCGTTGCAACATGAAGTGTGCAACGCTTAAACGTCAAGCGGGTTGCATCAAGCAGGGTGACAGCGATTCAAAGTTCTTTCAATGTATTATACAGATGAGGTGATGATATATAATTTTACAATCTCATATAAAGTTAGATTTCTTTAAAAATATTAACAGCTTATCTGAGTTTTTTTAATTTGTAGTTTAAGTAAAGAATAATTGCAGATATATGCAGTATTACATTCCTTTAAAGAGTTTTCTTACATTTAAGGTTTACCGTGAAACCCAAATAACGTTTTAAAAAAAAAAAATGTTAGTACCTATCCCATTTCTTTATGACTAAGATGTGAAGAGTTGCACTTGGTCTAATCAGATCTCAAAGACATTGTTGCTTTCGGCCTATGTAGGCCTAGCATATGAAGATCATAAAAAATGCCCCCAATGATTCAGTAGCGACAAAAAACGGCAAAAACAGTATTATTTGACCTCAGACTGTCGAGCGCGGAGTAGACAATCCAAAAATACCACGAAGCTCAAAATAGTGTTCATATAATTTTGTACCTATCTAACGCTTCTCTTCTTCTGCAATCGTATTGTGATTGTTGAGTTTCTGTATACAATTTATCAAAGAAGTATTTCCTCAGCTTCGTGAACCGTGCATACGAGGTTGACTTGCATTCTTGTCATCTTGATTCAACACGCCCCTCCACCGACTTATCAGTGAACCCAAACAAATATAGGACGACAGGTTATTAGAGCTCTCCTATACCCCCTGTTGAACTGCGTCAGATGGTTTGTAACAGATGTCGTAATGAACCAAGTTAGGCTATTCGCCGTTTTTGTTTGAGATTGATAACACGGAGACAGCTCCGCAGGGATCTCTCGCATTACGTCAATGTCACGCCCCTTCGTTTGCGCAGGAGTATTGCAATGACGGACAAACAGATACTGTATCGAATATCGGGTATTATTGGAAAAGCCAGGTCTCTTCAATCGCTTTAGTTAGTACATTCTTGTTACTAGGACGGGAATGCGTCATCTCGTTTTACGAGGTAAACAAGCACAATTGAATGATAAACACAATTCACTTGTCACTAATATGTTAGTCTTTCTTTAATACCCTCCTAATTTTCAGAAAAATATCATCGGGCTTAATGCCACCCGGCTCGCCGGGCATTTTTCGTCGCAAATCATCCAACGCCGATCTTCCATCGTTCTCAACTTGTGCGCAATCCGCTAGAGCGAGCGTTGGAGACATTCTTGCCCACAAGATGGCGGTGACTGGTGCGGGAGTAACACCTCAAGGCTGGCCTAATTCCAAAGATGATTACGATCTAAAAGAAGTAATAGGTCAGTAGATGCTAAATTGCTGTAGTAAACAGTATGTTTATCGAGAAATGCGTCATGCCAGTTGTAAGGTAATGTCATAAACCATAACCACACTTACGGACCCTGTGACACTGAACTCGTGTCACTCTCCTGCCGACACAGGCATGAGTCTGTCTCCTTAATTAAGTATAATGGCATACAGTTCCCGATTAAAATACTGAAGTAGCTTTGTAATTTCGAGTAAAAAAATACTAAAATGTTTTAAAAATATAGTTATCTTGTCACGTTATCTAAAATTCTATTTATCGTGTGTTTATTTTTACAGGTGTAGGAGCAACTGCTGTCGTCCACAGTGCCTTTTGCAAGCCCCGGCAGGAGAAATGTGCAATAAAAAGGATAAACCTGGAAAAATGGAATACGAGCATGGATGAACTTTTGGTATGCCATTACTTTCTTAATTTTCTGATTCTACCAATTTGATTAGTATTGAGCTTTTACTGAAGAAATCGTTGAATTCTGTAATGAAATGAGTTGAATGATGTTTTTTCTCACTTCTCAAAATAGTTGTTCAGAACTTACAACTTTTTAGTCAACATTTTTATTTCTCTCTGTAGAAAGAAATACAAGCAATGTCATCTTGTAACCATGAAAATGTTGTGACGTATTACACAAGTTTTGTTGTTCGTGAAGAATTATGGCTAGTCCTGCGACTTCTTGAAGGAGGATCTCTCTTGGATATCATTAAACATAAAATGAGAGCAAGTAATTGTCGACATGGTGTATTTGATGAAGCTACAATTGCTACAGTTTTGAAGGAAGTTTTGAAAGGACTTGAATATTTTCACAGCAATGGCCAAATACACAGGTAGACTTTTTTGCATTACTTCTTTAATGTGATTAATCAAAGAATGATCGTAATATAAAATAATTGTTTGAACAGGGACATAAAAGCAGGCAATATTCTTCTTGGAGAGGATGGCACAGTGCAAATTGCTGATTTTGGAGTCTCGGCTTGGCTGGCTACTGGGCGAGATTTGTCACGACAAAAAGTACGACATACATTTGTTGGCACACCTTGTTGGATGGCTCCAGAAGTCATGGAACAGGTTAGTTGTCTCTAAATTTTGTTCATAAAGAATTCCATGAACTGTCATTGGTAAGGTAAGTAACAATATTGCATTTGTTAGTGGAGATGGATTTGTATGTACTTTAAATCATCCAAAAATGCATGCATTTGCGCTTATAAAATGGGAATATATAATTAATAAATTATATTAAATGTAGCTACTTAATTGTCTTGATCCTATTTAGCCTTGTGCACCACTTCATTGACCAGAATTATTACATAACCTTTTCCCAAAGTAGGTTCTTCTGATATTTTTGTCTAACTGTACTTTTCCATGAAATTTCAAACTTGCTGAATTATTCAATTTTTAAAAACAATGTTTTTAGGAACCTCAGCTTTGCACATAAAGTGTGCAATGAGGGGTAATATAGCCACAGACCTGGAAAAGGGAAAGCGAGGAATTTGTTATTCTCTGAAAGCCAGGATTTTTTAAAAATTTATTTATTTTTTATTTTTATTTTTTTATTTCCATTGAAAAATTACTATCAACGTAA
Organism: Teleogryllus oceanicus; assembly: GCA_964035755.1. Lineage (NCBI taxonomy): Eukaryota > Metazoa > Arthropoda > Insecta > Orthoptera > Gryllidae > Teleogryllus > Teleogryllus oceanicus. The sequence continues at coordinate 15,609,263 of CAXIVR010000009.1, forward strand.
TTATATTTTTTTAAACTTAGGTGGTGGATGGGAAAGGGCACAAGTTCAAAAATGCTGGATAAAGAGTACCTGGAAAAAGTGAATTGGGCACTATTGTTGTCATGTTTTCTTGTGTAAACACCCATTAAAGGGTTTGTCACAGAGAGCCAACTGACTCCACAGATAACAGGAACCCCTATTATCGAAGACTGCATCATTGTGTGTTGTTAATCAGCAGGCGGCTTACCACAATGGGACAGTCATTTCTTTGTGGCAGACCACAGACAATGGCAAAATTTCTCTTTTGATTCACTGTGGATTCTTTTGTTCTAATAGGTCTCTTCCAGTTAGTGGTCTTCCTCAGTATTTTTGGTTCTTCACACAGGCTTAGCTCAGAGCATCAATTGATGACACTGCAGTGACTCTGACCAGGAGGATCTAGGTTTGGAGTCCGGATGGTGGCAAGATTTTCGACACTAGTTCAAAGCAAGGTCAAATTCAGCCACTGTCTGGAGGAGAATTCTTGTATCCAACTGCTCTGATTTCTCATTTTCCGTAGTTTCTCTGATCAACATCAGGCGAATGTCGGAGCAGTTCCCTCACAAAGGGGGCCATGAAGCACATGTGATCTTTCCTTCCTCTCCCTTGTCTTATCCTGAGCCCTTATTTGCTCTCACAATTACATGCACATGTCTCGGGAAACCTGATGAGAGCTTAGAGCTTGTCCCGGCTGAGGTGGTGCTTCGCTGGTGGGATATACGTAATAAGGGAAAACATTGCTAGCCAACATGTAGTTTGGCATCAGATCTCATCATCCAGCGGGGGAAGATCTCTGCCAGCTCCTGCAATAAAAACATACACTACACTTTTGGAACTAATGGCTAATCAATCAGTCATTTGGATTTTGAAGATTAGGCACTTCTTGAAACTTTTTTCTGATCCTGTGAAAATAAATGGAAAGAGAAATCCTCAGAGAAATTGACTAAATGAAATGATGGTGATGGATGGAATGGTGGTTGTGAGTGGATGAAATTCACCAAACTTTTTTTATTAATCCCATGCTCTCATTTTTCACCTTTCTTCAACAGAGAGCATTTAGAAGATTTAATTGTAGATTCTACTGTCAGTAAAATTATTTAAATTAAGTTTATTAAGTTTGATTCAGGTTTTATTGGTGACAGTCTTGTGCACTATTAAAATTTCCATAAGATGTTACGTTAAAAAGTATCAAATAGCAGTTGAGTGAGATTTAATAAATTTGTAGTTAATTATCTTCAACATATTGAGACCATGGGTTTGATCTCTTCCTCAGGAGTATCAAATATTTCACAAATGGTTCATGAAAAACTTGTTATTCTGTGAATAGAGTAGTGTCTACCACACTTGCATTTCAGAAGTTAAATCCATCTAGGCTAGCTAGGGAAAGCTTTTATCAGCTGCGAAGAACTTGCTTGACTAGTCAGGTTGAGATTCGGAGATGGAATGCTTTCTTTTGAGTTTCCATCTCTGGAAAAATTCAGGGAAATTTGTTTTTCGTGTTTTGTAGCCCCACGCTCTATACTGTCTCCCCCCTTGAGCTGTGAGAGCTGTATGTAAGATAAGTTCACTCTTCCTTTCTCTCCTCTCTCCATCTCTCAATGGTTGTAATTACAAAATTGTAATTTTATTCTAAATTAGAATTTTAATTTTGTCACATTTTGAAAAATGTTGATGTTGTTGTGTCTCGTCTCTGTGGCACTTTTTTTTTAATAATTGGATATATTTGCCATTTTGCAAAATGTGTGTTTTTATCAGATGTTCTTTGTATTTTCAGGATCATGGGTATGATTTTAAAGCAGACATATGGTCCTTTGGTATCACCGCAATTGAAATGGCTACAGGAACCGCTCCATATCATAAATACCCGCCTATGAAAGTTTTGATGCTGACGTTACAAAATGACCCACCAACTTTGGACACCGGCGCAGAAGAGAAAGATCAGTACAAAGCATATGGCAAAACCTTTCGTAAAATGATTGTAGATTGTTTACAAAAAGATCCTTCTAAAAGGTTAGCAATTCTGAAATCTTTTCATTTACTTTTTTTTCCAAAATTATATTGGCCTTCTAATTTCCCTTTCCAAAGCCATAAGGTTGAACTTCAACGTGAACAATGTTTGGATACCAAAAAACAATTGTCTTCTCTCTCTCTTTCTTTCTTTCCGTTTTATCATATGAAAGACAGTTATATGAAAAGCAGCAGTAACATGAGAAACCATGCCAACCACAGCACACCTTCCAGTATTCGTAAATGTTTAAAAATTTGATTTTGGTGAAAGTATGGCTTACATTTTTACTACGTATGCTGTTTTCATAATGAAACGGTAACATGATGAGATACACTTGAAACAAAATTGAGATATTAATGTTTATGAATAGGAAGAGGCTTGTTGGAGTTGGTGTGGCTTATCTTGTTACTGCCCCAAACCCTTCATATCATATTTCCATTCTCATGTAGAGATGGTTCATAAATTTATGAACGAGATTTTTTTTGCAGAAATGGATTTATGTTATTTCTTAAAATTTTTGCTGGTATGAAGCGAAGTTTGTTTTGGGTGATAATAAATGGTAAAATAATAATGCAGTATAGGTTCGATTTTCATTTAAACCTTTGAAATTGGATGTCCTACATCTGCTGTACTGAAGGGAGAGACTTCACTCTAAATTCACTGTATTCTTCAATATTAGGTCCTTAAATCTTTTCAACATATAGTTTTTCAACCAAGTTTCACATAACTTTGCAATTTTTTGAAAGTAGATTTTCTCCGTGTGACTCCACATACTTTCTTATAGTGTCTTCAATTCTCAATTATCACCTCTTTGTCTTCTTTCTGATAGTGATGTGAGATTGAGTGCTATCACTTCATAGCTCTTAGTTACCTTGGTATCTTTGATGTCTTCTTCTGGACCTTTTCAAGGATATTCATGTCAGTTATGAAGTGAGGGGACCATATAACTTGTCTTTATTCCAATATTGGATGGATGTAGGATATGTGGGCCTTTTGTAATATCTCTTCAGGCTCTTGAAGACTTTGTGCAGCAGGTAGAGAACCTTAACTCATTACCTGACTGACGTAGATGGCTCAGGGCAACAACTGATGTCAATGCAGTGCCTCTGACCAGGAGGTCCTAGGATTCAAGTCCTGATGGTGACAGGATTTTTGACACTAGCTAGATATCTAGGTTGAAGACTACTGCTGTCAGGAGGAGAATTCTAGCAGCTGTGTCTGTAACAGCAGTAATGTCTGCATACCATCGATGTCAAATACCTTGTATAATTCTGGGCTTGCAAGTGGTGTGTGAGGGTGTGCATGTGCGTGTATGTGCGTCTGCATGCATGCTTGCATGTGTAACAAGCACCTCCAGTTAGTCCGCTGGTAACTTTCCCTACTGTAAAGATTTCTCCGTTAATTTTGACAAGTATATTTTCTGGTGTAATTTCTCTTTATTTCTTCAATTGTGGCTTCCATCTATGGTATTTCTGTGAGCCTTAGCAGGAGACCTGCCTTTATTTACAAAAACCTTATCAAAATGCTCCTTGAAATTCGTACTCTTTCTTTTTTTTGTTTTCTGTTGTTATTCCAATGATGTCCCAGTTGTATGGAAGTCTCTTGTGCTGATTTTCTTTCAACATATCAGACAAGTTTCTTCTAAACAAATCCAAATAAAATTTCTTAAAAAAAACTTTTATAATAGTTACAAACAATTTGCATATGAATATTTATGTTTGTAAATAAATGACATTACAATTTAATGTCATACATTAGAGCAGATAAATGCTTCAAATAATCTGTTATAATGTTTCTCAATATCTCAAAAGTTTTCTCTTGGTTGCTAGGTATAAAGACATTTATTTATGTTAAATTCTTATAGTCAAGCAATCTTTGTTGTGTTGTATAAATTAGATGCTGGGGTTAGATTTCCAGAATTTTAAGGCAAACCTCTCTCTCTTTTTTTTTTTTTTTTTTCTTCTTCTCTCTCTCTCTCTCTCCAAAAGAGCAAAGAGTACTTATAAAAACATAGTACATCTGATTTTCTTGAAAACCTTTAGAAAATTGCAATTTTGAATCTTCTGCACTTGTTGTGATAAAGAGACTTTCTAGTGAAAGTGAGAGATATCAGAAGAATTAGGAGGATACATTTTCAATATTATATTACATAATATGTTACAAATAATACATGTAATTATATGTATAGCATCACTAATTTTTAACAGTGTGAACTGAAATATTTCTAAAAATTTCACTTTTTAAATTGTATTTATAAATGCCTGAAATGCTATACGGCCAAGTGAAATATGTTGATTCCAAACTTCTCCTAATGAAAACATTTTAAAAATATTCATCACAAATTACAAAAATGATTTTCTCCCTCTTCATTGAAAGCAAACTTTCATTGTCAAGCATTTGTATTCTTGGCATGTGTTATCTCTTTTCAAACCCCCGACAATAACAATGACCTGTGATAATTCCTTAGAACTAAGTATTTCATTAGAAATGTGTCTTATCAATCCCAATAAATATTATTAATGTCTGAGCGTCACACACCCGAAAAGCAAAAGGAATGATATGGTACTTGTGAGAACATGCCACACAGGCCTGCATTCCCCCTTATACTACTTGTGTTGCATGGGAGAATTGCCCTTTGTCCCCTCCCTTATTTTATGGGGAGTGTTTATCTTCCTACTTGAACTTACCATTTTTAATATGCACACTAACATGTTTAGAGATGAGAATTAACATTTGAAGTTGTATATGCCCAGTGAGTGTGACATGACCTGCCAATTCTCCCTTGGATAAAAGACTCCCATGTGGCTCCAAGACAGCATTGAGAAAGCTCAGCAGTGAAGACAAAGTCGAGATTTTAACCATATAATGCTCAATGAACGAGTCTAATAAACTGTAAAACAATAAAAATACCAATAGATTGATTTAAATTGTTGATACATAACTACTACAATGTGGTGACCGGTAACTGATGGTAAATGAACTAAGTTGTCACAGCACTTCAATGAAATAAAGGCTTAGCTCTTTATTTTTATTTAAAAACATAATTGTGAAAACTTGGATCATGATAGGTAGGAAATAATAAGATATTTGTTAAGACATTTTATCTTTATTTTTCTTAAAATCACCAAGAATTGACTTTCAACCAAAATTTCAGCTTGCATTGTAATTGATGTATACATCTTCATGCTTCATCTACTTTGATGAATTCATTCGTTTTGTAAATGAAGTAATGGATAGAATTAAAAACATTTCAAATAAGTTTGCAATAATGTGATCAAAAATGATATTGTTTTTATGAAAATCACTAAGATTCACTACGGAACAAAATTTAAATAAGGTTTGATATTGCGTTAACAATCATTATTGTTTGATGTTTATATATTGTGCAATTTTGTATGAAAAAATAATATTGCAATTTTCCCCAAAGTTCCAGACATTTCTCCATTTGGAGAAGTTTTCTTTACCTTTGTAACAATTGTTTGTATTTCTCAATAGAATTTTGATTCATTAAAATCTTACTGCAAACATCTGAAGTATGCTGGTATAGATATCGCGTAAGTCAGGTTTGAAATCTTCCCTATAGTTTGTTTGGGGTTTTCTTTTCTTCTTCTTCTTCTTCTTCTTCTTCTTCTTCTTCATCTTCATCTTCATCTTCTTCTTCTTCTTCTTCTTCTTCTTCATCTTCTTCTTCTTCATCTTTTTCTTCTTCTTCTTCATCTTCTTCTTCTTCATCTTCTTCTTCTTCATCTTCATCTTCTTCATCTTCATCTTCTTCTTCATCTTCTTCTTATCTTCTTCTTCATTTCTTCTTCTTCATCTTCTTCTTCTTCATCTTCTTCTTCTTCATCTTCTTCATCTTCATCTTCTTCTTCTTCATCTTCTTCTTCTTCATCTTCTTCTTCTTCATCTTCATCTTCTTCATCTTCATCTTCTTCTTCTTCTTCTTCTTCATCTTCACTTCTTCTTCTTCTTCTTCATCTTCTTCTTCTTCATCTTCTTCATCTTCTTCTTCTTCATCTTCTTCTCTTCTTCTTCTTCTTTTCTTCTTCTTCTTCATCTTCTTCTTCTTCATCTCTTCTTCTTCATCTTCTTCTTCATCTTCTTCTTCTTCATCTTCATCTTCTTCTTTTCATCTTCTTCTTCTTCATCTTCTTCTTCTTCATCTTCTTCTTCTTCATCTTCATCTTCTTCTTCTTCTTCTTCTTCTTCTTCTTTCATCTTCTTCTTCTTCATCTTCTTCTTCTATCTTCTTCTTCTTCATCTTCTTCTTCTTCATCTTCTTCTTCTTCATCTTCTTCTTCTTCATCTTCTTCTTCTTCATCTTCTTCATCTTCATCTTCTTCTTCTTCATCTTCTTCATCTTCATCTTCTTCATCTTCTTCTTCTTCTTCTTCTTCTTCTTCTTCTTCTTCTTCTTCTTCTTCTTCTTCTTCATCTTCTTCATCTTCTTCTTCTTCTTCATCTTCTTCTTCTTCTTCTTCTTCATCTTCTTCTTCTTCATCTTCTTCATCTTCTTCTTCTTCTTCTTCTTCATCTTCTTCTTCTTCATCTTCTTCTTCTTCATCTTCTTCTTCTTCTTCATCTTCTTCTTCTTCTTCTTCTTCTTCTTCTTCTTCTTCTTCTTCTTCTTCTTCTTCATCTTCTTCTTCTTCTTCTTCTCTTCTTCTTCTTCTTCATCTTCTTCATCTTCTTCTTCTTCATCTTCTTCATCTTCTTCTTCTTCATCTTCTTCATCTTCTTCTTCTTCATCTTCTTCATCTTCTTCTTCTATCTTCTTCATCTTCTTCTTCTTCATCTTCTTCATCTTCTTCTTCTTCTCTTCTTCATCTTCTTCATCTTCTTCTTCTTCATCCTTCATCTTCTTCTTCTTCTCTTCTTCTTCTTCATCTTCTTCTTCTTCATCTTCTTCATCTTCTTCTTCTTCATCTTCTTCTTCTTCATCTTCTTCTTCTTCATCTTCTTCTTCTTCATCTTCTTCTTCTTCATCTTCTTCTTCTTCATCTTCTTCTTCTTCTTCTTCTTCTTCTTCATCTTCTTCTTCTTCTTCATCTTCTTCTTCTTCATCTTCTTCTTCTTCATCTTCTTCTTCTTCATCTTCTTCTTCTTCATCTTCTTCTTCTTCATCTTCTTCTTCTTCATCTTTTCTTCTTCATCTTCTTCATCTTCATCTTCTTCATCTTCTTCTTCTTCATCTTCTTCTTCTTCTTCTTCTTCATCTTCTTCTTCATCTTCTTCTTCTTCTTCTTCTTCATCTTCTTCTTCTTCATCTTCTTCTTCTTCATCTTCTTCTTCTTCATCTTCTTCTTCTTCATCTTCTTCTTCTTCATCTTCTTCATCTTCATCTTCTTCATCTTCATCTTCTTCATCTTCATCTTCTTCTTTTATCTTCATCTTCATTCTTTTTTCTTCATCTTCTTCTTCTTTTTCTTCTTCTTCTTTCTTCTTCTTTTTCTTCTTCTTCTTCTCTTCTTCTTTCTTCTTCTTCTTCTTCTTCTTCTTTCTTCTTCTTCTTCTTCTTCTTCTTTTTTTCTTCTTCTTCTTCTTCTTCTTCTTCTTCTTCTTCTTCTTCTTCTTCTTCTTTTCTTCTTCTTCTTCTTTTTTCTTTCTTCTTCTTCTTCTTCTTCTTTTTTCTTCTTCTTCTTCTTCTTCTTCTTCTTCCTTTTTTTTCCCTCCCAATGGACTATTTCAATGGATTTTTTTCAATGGACTATTACTAGTATACTCTTCGAGGCAGCAATAACTGCTATCAACTATTCCTATGGCATTCACTCACAGCAGTTCTACTAGCTAATGTTTTGTAACTTTAATAAATGTTTATGCATTTTAAAAATTAAACTAGCAAATTAAAAATGAATTGTTTAAAAATAAAATATTGAGCGACACTGGATTTAACACTCATTTATTCTCTAGTTTTAACAGGGATTAGATTCCTTGGTGTGTGCTTAACCCTTCTCCTTTAGTAATAAAATTCTATTTAAACCTTTTGATAGATAAATAACGGCAGTGTATTATTATTTTACAAAAATCAATCTCACAAAATTTACCATACAGCCATTAGTCATGTCTCTTACTGTTTTATCTACCAACAAAAATCTACAAATGAATTGTGAAACCTTCTTTCAAAGTTGGTTAAATATGCATAGGTTATAAAAGTACTTCCCTATGTCATTGTATGAAAAGATTTTGTCGTTAAGACAAGTGTTTTTTATTTCTCTAGGCCAACTGCAACAGAACTTCTTAAACATCCATTTTTCAAGAAAGCAAAAGATAGAAAATACTTGCAGCAAACGCTTGTTGCTATTGGACCCAGTTTAGAAACCAGAGTTCAAAAGGTAAGTTTTGTTGCTATGTTTTGAGTATAAAATTTGAAGAAAGAAATTTAAGAATTCAAATGTATTAACTATTCTCACTGCACAAATATATAACTTAAACTTTCATCTTTATAAAAGAAATAAATAGAAAATGTACTTCTTGAAGTATTATTTCATCTTTTCTTTCTCATGTCGTCTTTTAAGATATAGGTAATAACTAACTTCCTGAACACCTGTGATTACATCACACAAAAGTTGTTGAAATGTTACAACAGAAAAGTACTACTTATGCAGGAAAATCCTGTTTAATGTGTGCGTATTCCAAAACCAATGAAATGAGGAAGATGTACAAATTCTGGAACAATAGAATCAATATTTTCATTGTAAACATAGTTAAATATGCTTTTGAAAATAAAATCAAAATGTTTCATCTATACATATAGTTTATTGTGGTGGACTATAGTAGGACGTCCTACTAAGTACCTTCACTTAAAAACGTAATGCATGACATATAAATAGGATCAGTAACAATTTTTGTAATGGGACAAATGTCAGATGATTACTGGTCATTGTGTTTATTTACACTAATCTTAGCATTTCAAAATAGTCTATATTCAAACTTAAAAAACTTATTAATTTCACTTAAGAAACTATAACCGCATGATGTAAGGATATGTAACATCATGTGTAACTTCACACCCGCAAGCACGACGAAATGTCGACCGCTTTTGCTAAGGAAAATGACCAAGATTAATCACGATTGTAGTATAGTTGGTCTTGAAAATGAGGTCAAGAATGACGTCAGTTATGGATACTTTCTATTAATTTGGATATATTATTAAAATTTTGTGTTTCTACTGTAAAACCAGTTAATAAGGGCAAGTGAAAACATATCTAAGGCCTATCAGATAAAGAAAAAAATCACAAAATTTGGTTAAGTAGAAAGTTGACATTTCTTTCTAAACAAAATCCCTTAGTAAATATAGTAAAGCCCTGCTTTTAGGTTCCTGCAATTTACGTTTTCCCAGCACTTACAACATTTATTGTCGGTCCTATCAGTTTTCATATATTCATAATGTTATAAATATCCTGCTTTTATGATAGTATAATTTCAATTTTCCCGTAATTTACAACCATCTGGAAAGCACTTTGCGTTGCAATGGGCACTGTCACTGCACTTTCCCACCACCTTCCCGCGTTTTAAAATGGCCATAACAGAAAGACTAGTTAATGGTGCAATATAATGAACAGTTATGAAATGTTAGATGAAGACTAGAAGATTGAATTACAGTGAAAATCATTTTTCAGCAGCTAGACCTATACAAATTTTCATTTCATGACATTCCAGAGGTATTTAAAAAGGTGGAAAAATAGCCAATGTGTGTTGGTAGAAGAATAGGTCTTTGTTACACGAGCGTTGCATGGAGGTGCGTCACCCAACTCTGATGATGCCAGCTGCATCGATGCCTGTGCATACGAGTCACTTAACAGGTGTGGTAGATTAACACTACATCTTATGCGAAACAACTCATGAGCGCTCTTGACGACGTGCGTTGTTGCAAATGCTCGTCGCTTAGTGGGCGTTACTGGTTGAAAGCTAGAAAATGTGCTTTATCTTGACTTACGTTATAGCGTCTTGCTTGAGCTGTGGGCATAACGCACGTCCCCAAGATTGCTCGTGTGCCTTTTCCCATAAGATAGTGTTAATCCACGATGCGTGTTATGTGACGTGTGCACAGGCATCAAAGCTGCTGACACCATCTGTGTTAGGTGACGCGCGTCAACGCTACGCTCTTGCGTCACAGCCCTAAAAGAGGTACACTCGTTATCATTTGTTTATTTTACATGAACCTCCTTCACAATTTTACTCTTTTTCATTCTAAAGTAAACATAAGGTTTCCCATCCTTTAATAGCTCAAACATCAAAATATGGAATTCTCCAAACGTTTTTCACTGTTTTTTGAACACGCTTTCTATTATTTTATAAATAAATAAATAGAAAAAAAATTACTAATTGAAAATCATAACTAACTACCGAAAACATATATTTTATTTAGTTTGGGGAAAATGTAAACTTCACATTTTTACTTGCAGTAGAAATACCATTTCCCTCCCTTTATCCAATGGTGAGTAAATAGTTCCATCATCATTAAGGATGTGGATTGTGGAGATTTGTGGAAGTGTTGTTGCGACATTTAAAATTCACCGTGCCACGGTGTTAATATGCCTTCAATTGCCCATGTCGTAAATTTTGGTCAGATTTCTATTTGGCTTTGAAATATTGTTTATTATTTATCTCTACTGCATATTAAAGCTTATCAAAATCCTTATTAATTGTATGTATCTAAATACATTATAGTGTACTCACAGATTCAAAGAAAATAAAAAAAGCATTTGCATTTATTTACTCTTTACCGCATTTCCTAGCAATTTACACTATTTTCCATAGGGGCCCATGAAAAGTGTAAGAGTGGTTTTACTATATATAGATAAAAACAGTAATTGGCATCTCTATATACCTTACTCACTTGAAAACTATTAAATTATTGAAAGTAGATTGATATTGAAAGTTAAGAATTTAATTTGCAATAAAGTAAAGAATTTTTTTTACTATTTGCAAAGAACTTAAGAATTTGTGTTGCAATTTTTATTACAATCCAAAAAATTCCAGAAAATGTTTGCACATGTGCACTTTAAAAACTCGAAACAAAATCATTCAATTCCCTGGTTGTGCATTCTTTTTTATTTTTATGCCACTGTTTCTTTCCTTTAGAATATTCCCATTGCCGACTAGATTTGAAATTGGAATCCATAGCCAGAACTTCAGAGCATGCTTGAGATATTGTTATTGGAAAAAGGAATAAAAAGTAATAACAATCAATAATAATCTCCATTCTTCTACTTATAGTGTTATAGCACAAAATTGTAAGGAAGATTTGGCTATTAAATTTATCTACGCAATGTGTCATGCTGCAGGGCACCAATAAGTTCCACAAAAATAGCTGTAAATCGAGAGGAACATTTCTGCAACTTTCACTGCTGAATCGTATCCTGTAACATAATTCATAAACTTTAAATTGTCTTCTCATATTGAGTAAAATTAGGACCAGTGGGATATATTATAATTGGAGCCTGGATTTTTATGCAGTAAAATGTATAAAATATGCTGTATAAAATGCACAATAAATATTGTAAATATGTTATAAATATGCAGTATAAAATTCACAAGGAAATAAATGTTTATTACTAATATTCAATCCAAAATACTTGTAGAAAAAATTGAATTGTATTACGACGGTATTTCCTCTTTGTAATATGAACAAAAGAATCATCGGTTGAAAAAATTTGTTTTGAAAATAATTTTTGCTAGGTCTTACTGACTTACATTAGTGGGCACATAGGACGGTGATGTCCGTGCATAAGCTCTCACTTGCTGGAAAACGATTCCTGACAATAAAGGAAATCACAGTCTATCATGGGTTTATATTTCTTTCGAGTCCGAGACACTGAGAATGGCATCACGTGTTCCTTTGCCCAAATTTCAGACTTGCCTTTGCTCGTGCACATGAAACAAGCGAAATACACTAGATCTACATCTGTTCTATTGGCAACAGTTTTGAGGCTAAAAAAATATTCGCTTCTTTGTGGTGACTGGAGATCAGTTGTATAAACCACAATAACTATCGTCTCCTATATTATTTCAGTAGTATACATACCTTTTGTGGCTCTCACACACTACCAATCTTTATAAATGAGGTCTCTAAAGAAAGAGAATTTCACAGAGATGTGACGAATTGCATTTGACTTTAAAAATATGAAGGATTTGTTTAAAAAATGCATCTAAATATTAATGTTCAATGTAACCCACATTCTGTTACATTTTTGGCAGTTCAGTGTTTCTCGATTCAACTGTACCCGTTCAGAGCCTGTAGAATCTGCAATTCCAAGGGAAATTAAAACTTGTTACATGATATTATACATGATTGAATTACACGGGTCTTCCTCTCTGCTCAGTAATAAACTTAAATAAGAATAGTTTGTATTGACAAGGGTGTATTGTTATCAATTACAAGGAGACATATAGAACAAGTGATGAAAGATAAGAGGATCTTGAAGAAAAAAAAATTACAGGCTTAATATGGAAATGGAAAAATAGGAAAGAGGATGGGGTTTAACATGCAAGAGTTCTCGCATGGGTATGTGAGTAAATCATAATTCACCAATTTCAAGTTTGATTTGAATAAATTATTACCATTGTTGCCTTATTGCTCCAAACATTTTGCTGAATATGCAGAATTATGTAGTAACCGTAAAATGTGGCAAAATATGCAAAAAAATGTAAGATAAGATTTGTCTGGAATACCCTAAATGGGCAGATTTGTAAAGATATGTGACCATTTTCGAAGTAGCAATTAGCAGAAAAATGTGCATTTGCATACAAATCCAGACACTAATTATAATTAAAAACCGGTTTATTATAGGTGCTTGTAGAATCTAAAACTTTTGAACAATCAGTTCTGATAAATTTTTTGATGTGGTTTTGTTTTGACATTTGTATCTGGAAATATATTAGTTCTTAACTGTCTCTGTAAAAAAGTGAATTAAAATCATAAGTGATTTATTCAAGAAATCACATTTATAGAGAAGAAGAAATTAGCTCAGTTATAGTGTCCAAGGGTTGGGGTATTTTCCTGGGTATAGGAAACTGGTATAGGTAGCACATTCTAGAACTGATGTATCAGAATGCTTTGAAAGTGTTACAGACACTCATCTTTTCGAATTGGAAAAGTTTCTATCTAAAAAAATTAATTCTAGTTCTTAACAGTATAGAAATATCATTGTTCAGCACAAGCTTTCAGTAAATGTAAAATTGAATTGCAATTAACATTATACATTGCAATAATTTTTGTATCTGTTTTGTAAATATGCAAAGCCACAATTATTCCCTAAGGAATACTGGACATAATTTATTGAGAAGTCTATTAAATACCACATAATTGTTGATTTCTCTTTGTGAAATGTTTACAGGCATCGAAGCGTCAGCCAGGTACCTCTGGTCGGCTTCATAGAACCGTTACTGGTGAATGGGTTTGGTCATCTGAAGAGGAAGGAGGGGAATCATCTGATGATGAGGTATACATTTCAAAGTGGTTTTGTTGCTGTAGTTGTATGGCTGTTTTTTTCAGCTGCATTTCCAATACTTCCTATTGTTTATTTTATTTTGAAGTAAAGACTGAAGGGTATTGTGTGGAGAACTCTAAAAAGCATCTGCTTAACAACTGAGGTGTTTGGATATAAGTAATAACTGACATTTCTAGAATTGATGGAAACACTATGCCTCGCAATACGCTGCAACACACAACTATTGTACGTAACTTAGAAGCAAAGCATTTTAGGGGATTAAAACTTGATTTTTGTGATTCCAAGAGGAAACTAGTTTTGTTTTTTATGCCTAAATCTACGAAATGAGACATTTGATTCCAAGCTTAGCATTTAAAAGAAAAATACTTCACATGTGAACGATATTAGATTTTACAAAAGTGTGTATTGATGTTATTTTTTTTACTTAACATAACAGTACACTTAAAGGACACTGGAGACAGTATATTTGACTTCTGAAGGACTTTGCTCTGTCGGCAGTTGAGGTTAGGAGATCAGTTTCCATTGTATTTCTCAGCCATGCGGGGGAGGCAAGAAGTTGAGTGATCCGTCTATTTTCATTGGTTATCAAGTTTCATAGGTATTGCAGGTAGTTAAGCATTATCACACACAAATGACATATTTGTGCACACTTGCAGATGACATGAAGAACAAAATTCAAAAAAAATATTTAAAAATTAAGACTCAATGAATTAGGGTTGAATTTTGACCATTGAGTCACCACTAGTGTATTTTCGATATTTATTAAACTTATAAACAAATTGCAATACACCTTTCCAAAATTTTGGTCAATGTTGTCCTATTTTTTTTATATTTATCAATATACAAGAGAATATTAATTCATCTTAACATGTCACCCTGAAACACAGTATTTATTTCGTTCAACCTGTCTACTTTTCCTTCCCTCTTCTCTTTTGTTATGAGAATAATTCAAAGGGGAAATTTTTTACCCATCGTTGTGCTCCAAAATGTATCCTGGATTTTTCAATTGCGGAAGCCTTGCCTCATTTTTGCCCTTAATTTCATCTTAAAATAGATTATTAATATATATTTTGTTATTTCTCTAATTCATGTCTGAAGATGTTATGAGTCAGTTGAATATCATATCTACTCCAGTTTGCAACCAGCTTCCTAAGGAGCAGATCTAAGGACTGTCAGTGCCTCTACAACACTTTACGCAAAATGTGAGCTATTCCCAATAATGCAATGTCTTGCACTTCCCAGTCTTTTGAATGACCTAGGAGTTAAGCCAAGTTCTTACAAACATTTTGTGGAACAAATGCCAGAGCTCCGATAACCATCAGGACAACTTGTGCTTTTATGCTTCCCATTCGGCTGAGATCGATTTTCAAACTTTTGTGTTTAAGACATTTCTCTGCCTTCTTGGTTGGACGATCTTTTGATCGCATGGCCCAGCAACATTTGCAAGTAAACACAATTTTTTCTCCAAATCCAGGATAACAATATCTGGTTTGTTTGCCGCTATTGTGCAATTAGTTTGAATTTGTTGGGTGTACAGTATTGTACACATTCCAACAGACATTACCGGTTTTGGCAAATGTACCACTTGGAGCATGTGTGTGGAACTTTGAGGGCGATACAGATCTGCCAGTGGAGGTAACTACACTTTCTGTCGTGTCTTTTCAAGTAGTTAGTCTTTGCTAGAATTGAACAAGCTGAGACGATATGATCAATTGTTTCTACTTGTTCTTGGCAAATGCGGCATTTATCATCTTGGGAAATTTTGAGAACCGCTTTATCATAATGTCTTGTTCTCAACACCTGATTATGGGCAGCTATTACAACTGCTTCCGATTCTGGCTTCGTTCTTCCCCTTTTAAGCCTCATAAATGATTGATCTTTATTCATCTGCACCTTTTTAGATATTGTTCACAAAGTGGTTTGTCTCTCCACGAGTAGCGTCAGAAGTTCATTTTCTGTGTTGTTCTGCGAGTTTTGCATAGTCTTCTAAGCCACTTGCTACACTTACACTGTCTGTTTCCCATTCTTCGATCAAATTTAATGACCTGCCTCATTAGTCGGTCATCTTGATGGCTGACTACATACTTTCCTATCCTGACTATTGTATTGTGCCAGGAGACTTCCAAGTTTTCTGAGGCCTCTTCCTTCTTCCTTATGTGACATGTAAAGTGTATGTACATCAGCATGAGGGTGAGCAACATGATGCATTCTAAGCAGTTTTCTGGATTTTCGATCCATGATTCAAGATTTCTTGCTCAATCCATTCCACTACTCCGAAACACTATTCAGCTACAAGCACCATCAAACTACCTATTGCAGAAATTTTATTCCTGGAGTTCAGAGTCGACTGAGGGGCAAGACTTCTCTTTATCTATATTATAATTATTATTATTATTATTATTGTTGTTGTTGTTGTTGTTATTTTCAAGTAATTAAAATCGTCTTTTTTGAGTAGGCTCGAGAGAAGCCAATGAACAACATCGACACTGTAGGCTCATCTGGAAGTGAAAAGGAGTTAACTGACAATGAAGGCAGCGGTGGAAGAAGTGCAGTACCTGGAATAGCAGATGGTCAGCAGTATTATGAGGCACAACTTACTCCAATCAACTTAGTACTGAGAATGCGGTATGTTCTTTCCATTTCTCCATATGTAATGTGATGGTGTGTAGGCTGTAACACATCTACCTTCTCATAGAGTAGTAAACCTTATTAAAATATTGGTAAATTATGTATGTGTTGAACATAACTACAGGTTATTTCATGCAAAAGTCCCAAACTTTTTCACTTTGATTGAAACTTAGAATATCTGAAGTTTCCATCTTAAAATAATTACATAAGACTGTAATTTGAGTTACGGTCTATTGCATGATCTTTAATTTTTATTTTTAATTGCATGATCTGCAATTTTTAGTTATAAATCCCTGAAAATGTACCTCCAAATTAAATTAAATAGTAAACAAAAATGATGACCCATGCAAAGAACAGGAAAAGAAAAAGGAAAAGGAATTTGGACCTAGCTACTTGGAATGAAAAGGTTTGACGCATAAAGAAGAAATACTAAACTTTGGAGAAAGAGATAAAGGAACTTAGACCTAGCTACTTGAAATGTAAGAAG
Organism: Teleogryllus oceanicus; assembly: GCA_964035755.1. Taxonomy (NCBI): domain Eukaryota; kingdom Metazoa; phylum Arthropoda; class Insecta; order Orthoptera; family Gryllidae; genus Teleogryllus; species Teleogryllus oceanicus. The sequence goes on from CAXIVR010000009.1 coordinate 15,625,857, forward strand.
CTTGATGCATAAAGAACAAACTGGCACAAATTTGTTGAATAATGTATTTTAATTGAGTTTAGAAATGTTTCTAATAATTAAGTGGTACCAGAAAGATATTTTTACCCTTTCATTTGAGCAGCAACATGTCATTATAATATTTTATCTTTTTTAGAATTTTAATTTCTTTTTTTTATTTAAAGAAATAAAAAATTTAAAAAATTGAAAAAGAAGAAATAGTGTATTCTTGTATAAATGTTTCAATCGCTGTATTTTTTACTATTGTTGTTATTATTATTATTATTATTATTATTATTATTATTATTATTATTATTATTTGAAGCGTTTCCATGCCTAGGGATAAACTGTCCCGTTTTTCCATGCCAACATCTCCCTCTTTTAGCTCATATAGTTGTTGTCCTTATTTTAGCTCGTATGTACATATCGCCTCATTGTGGCCCACTGTCCTTGAGGCATCGTTCCCCTTGAGCTTTGGCTCAGTGGGTCATAGTGAATAAAACCCTGTCCTAGTGGCCTGACGTCTAGTGGATTTTCTGCAAACTGACATGATGCTTGAGCAAAATCATCTCTTGCAAAACTCTTAAACTGTATATTTATAGTGGAGCAACTAATACAGAAGAGACGAGAATTTAATTTACAAACATATATGCTATTTATAGACCATGTAGTAGAAACCTTTGATGAAGTGTCACAAAGGAAACTCTAGGAGATAATGCATGAAAGAGGGTTCCCAACCCACCTAATAAGAGCAGTACAAAGCCTTTACTTCAATACTAAAATATACATTGACAAAGGATCTCAAGGAAGTAATAAATTTATAGAAATAAATCAACGAGTCAAAGAAGGCTGCTGACTTTTGCTAGCGCTATTTAGTATAAATAGATGAGATTGTCTAATAATGACTAGACAATCAAAAACATTTTTAAAATAAATGATAAATACCATTTAAACCTTTTTCAGATGAGCAAATAATTTTTAGCAACTCAGAAGATGAATTACAAATTACAGCACACAAACTAAATGAACAGGCAACCAAATAATATGCAACTCTTCTAGGAAAACAAAATCAATGGGCTTTGAAAGAAACAATCCACATTAGATGTAAAATTGTGATTAATAACGAACCCACAGAACAGACAAACAATTTTACCTATTTAGGCTCAATGTGTCTTACTGCCAGAAAAATTACATAAGTCAGAAACTAAATAGATTCTATAACATATGTGGGACAAAGGAACAACATTAAAAAACAAGACCTTAAAAACCCCACTACTTAAATTCTGCAAAGCAATGGCAGTATCCATGCTAATGAAAACTGGACAATAAATAGAACAGATAGAAGGAAAATAGAAAGCACCAAAATGAAATTCTTATGTTCAGTAGCAGGTTACAATATCTTAGACAATGTAATGATATCAGAATCGAACTGAATATATTCAATCTGAAGGACAGAATTCAATCATTAAGGAGCAACTGGCATAATCACATTCAACGCACGTCTCCTAAGAGAATACTCATAAAAATGTATCAATATAACCCCAAGGGAAGAAGAAATGTTGGCTACTTATTAACATTTTCTTCTTCTTCTTCTTCCTTTTTTCCTTCATATATATATATATATATATATATTAATCTATTGCGGTCAGTCATTCAAATGTCAAGATTAAATTGCTCACCAACGCTAAAAATGCAGATTTATCCATCTCACATAATTGTAAGTTCAAATTGTTGTCTAATTTACAACCACGATTAATAACATTATTGGCTGTGTAGGAGTGATGGTATAATCGAATAACAAACGTATCCCTTGTTCTAGAATTAAAATTGGGTGTTTTAAAATATAATTGGTTTTGCAGAATTTTACAGTTAACCCATTATCAATTTTCTCAGAAACAATGGGTCTTTCAAATTTCTATGAGAACATAGTGGTGTAATTTGTAGTTGAATTGCTATGTTACTGTAATCATGATTGAATACTGAATTAATATTTAATCAAACCCATGGAAAAGACATTTATTAACTTGGTAAATTTCAGTCTTTATAGTAATTATTAGGCAGAAACTGGGAAAAACACTGGTTCAATCAAGTTAAGGTTTTGGGTCGAAAAGAAAGGAAATTATTGATATTAAACCATACCAAGATATTGAACATATTGTTTTTGTTTCAATTTTTGCATTTTGGTTGATTTTTCTTGAAGATCCAAAACAAAATTAAAAATAAATGTGTAGAAAATCTATCCAGTGAAAATAGTAGTTAAATTGAGGCTTTCATGAAGCTCTAATACAAAGACTGGTTAATTGAAATTTGCCAAAGGAGGAAAAGAAATGAAGCTAATTCATAGAGTTTAAGATTATTTGTTTAGAGAGGATCTAACTAGTATCAAACAAACCACTTTCCATTTAGTTTGTATATTTCTTGATGTGAACTAGTATAGATCTGTCACTGCAATACAATTTAATATAAAAATGATGTATAATATCTTCTTTCATTTTCCATGTTACAGAAATCCAAAGAGAGAATTAAATGACATCAGATTTGAATTTGTTGTGGGCAAGGATTCAGCTGAGGGAATAGCTGCTGAATTGGTTGGGGCTGGCCTTGTTGATGGTCGTGACATGGTAGTAATAGCAGCAAATTTACAAAAGCTCATTGATAGTCGAGGAGACATTCGCACAGTGACTTTTCCTCTGGTAAGTTTTTTCTGTGTTTTCATTGTTTTGTACACTTCAAAACATTATCATTATACCCTGGTATGACCAAGCATGGCCATAGGATCAAATGTGTCTGGGTGCATACTTCATTGCCAACATCATGACAGCTATGGAGAGTGTAGGCTCCCATGGCCAGAGTCAGGAGCTACTTGGCTGTTCAGGTGATGCTGTATCCTAGGCACAGGTGCTAATGTTTCAGCCACCACATTGTGCAACTTTCCTCCCTGTGCCTCAGGGCATTTCACCCTGCGGAGTCATAGAATGGCGGCCGAAACATTCTCATCTGCACCTTTAGTCTGGGCTAGCTTTTCAATTTTGCCTCTCCCTCTTCCCAGCTGCTACCTATTGCTGCCTAAAACATATTCTCAATTTTTTGGACTCCAAAGATAGAACTGAAATATGACATAAAGAATATTGTAAAAGAGTAAAACCTGGTTCTTAACCCAAATTTTGAGAAAAATGTGGAGCTATTTTTGAGAAAATGTTGTTTGGGTGTTTCTGAAAACTGCAATTTTGAGCTCATTTTCACAGAAAACTTTTGAGATTTCAAAAAACTTCATTGGAAATCATGTGAAACTCTTCTACTCACAAATGCAATTAATAAAAAAAAATATCCTTAGTGTAAATATTAAGGATATGAGATACATTTAAAAAATATACATTTGTGTAATTTTGAAAATATCTAGAGAACAAATCTAAATGGTGTAAATGACATGTTATTTGATGTATTTAGCACTATCCATAAAAATTTTAAATTAAGAGCTATTATTGTCAAAATATCTTTGAAGTGTTTCTGACAATGCTAACTTTTAATGTAATTCTCACTAAAGTTTTGAATTCTCTACTAATTGTAAAATTTTACAAAACAGTTATAGAAGGTCAAAAATAAATTTTCAGTAAATGAGACATTTACTTTCCTTTAATAAATATGTGTGGTTTTCTTGTTCCAAAGTTCTTTTATTTAATGCAAATACTACTATGTTAAACCCATTAAGGACCATAATATTATTTATTTACTCTAATATTACACAAAAAAGAATAAAAAACTCATTAACAAATTTTTTAAACTAATAGTCAATGTACAACTTTGGGACAATAGAGTATAGCAATTCATCTTGACACGAGACAACTGAAAACAATTTGAATTGTATTTTTTTTTTTTAATTTATAAAAAATGTATTAGTAGTGTTTTTGCACAATTGCACCTCGTTCTGGCTTCAGTTTCTCCCTATATAATCTTATGCTGTACATCATGATTGATTGATTGATTGACTAATGATTCAGGGCACGTCAACTACTAAGTTTATTAGTCTCCTAAATGTAGTTTTATCGTGGCATTAGATGGTAATTTTCCCCTGTTGGATGGCGAGATTTGATGGCGACTTACCTGCTAGATTGTGGAGTTTTCCACAAACTGGTATCTCCCACTAGCTGGGCACCACCTCAGCCGGGACTAGCTCTAAGCTTCCGACCGGTTTTCTGGCAAGTGGGGTAGTGTAGTGTAAGTAAGTGTAAGTGTGTGCAAGTAACAGGTGAGGATAGGGCTAAGATGAGGAAGAAATGATCGTGGTCCGTGGCCCATGTTTTTGGGCACTGCTTTAGTATTTACCTGGCATTGATCGTAGACACCTAGGAAAGTTACTGGTGGGAGCAGCAGACCGCACAACTTTTTCTCTGGACAGCAGCTGAACTTGACCTAGCTAAGTAGCTAGTGTCGAAAATCCTGTCATTGTTGGGATTCGAACACTAGAACCTCACGGTCAGAGGCACTACAGGGACAAATTGATGCCCTGAGCCACCTCTTGGTATCCGTAGATATCATAACATACTTCTTTAGGTAGGGAAATGTTTGTGGGTCAACCAACATGGAAATTTTTCAGTCTCCTGTGTGTTTATTGACTCATCATTGCATTCATTTCCTTTTGCAGTCTTCAGATTTCATTAGTCATGGCAAAGTAAGAGTGAAATTATAGTTGCAAAATCTTTTCTTCATTCTCAATATTATATATTTTCCATGAGTTAACAATTGCACAATCAATTAATTTTTCTTCTTCTACTTCTTTTTCCTTCAAAAGATCATCTACATTTTTCTTATCTGACATTCGTTAACATCAGGAGGAATGCACACAGCATCATTCATATTTGCAATAATAAGGTCAACATCCTCCAACACTGAAATAAGTTCAGCACTTGATAGAGGCATTTATTTTTGGCTCTCATTCCTGAAAAAAGTAGAATTTATGTTCAATATAAATAATTGCATTTGAAGCATTGTTTATACAATGATCCAACAATGTAGGATAAGACAGTATCTCCAAGATGAGATAGTTATATCAGGAACGGAAATACAAAACAGAACTTACACGTATGTTACTCGATTACGTTCCAATTGCATTTGTTCTATCATGTTTGGATCACATATTCACTAATCTTATTGTTGCATCAATGCAACATTATTGTAAATTATGAATAATAAACTGTGTAAGGACTTATATTCAAAAGAAATATTCTAAAATGATAAAAGAAGGTTCAAGCAAGTTTGTCTAGTAATATGCAGTAAAAAAAAAGTATTGTAAAAAAAAAAAAGTATTGTTAAGTATTATATTGTAGAAAGTAATGATTAAATTAAAAATCTAATATCGGTAACACAATCCATTACGTTATCTCCAAGTTTCAAAATTCAACGAAGCCAAATTTATGCTCGAATGTGTACAAAAAGTGCAAAAACTGATCAAATACCAATTATGTGCAGTGCAATAGTGGGAAAGAACGAATTTATATCAAATCATTTTTCTAAAAAAATATATTCATTAAATGTTACATTTACGCAGTGTTGGGACTTATTTTAGAAAACTTTGAAAATGTGTTTTGGGATTTGATGTTAAAAGATTTTCATGTTCTGTACTTTTCAAGTATGAAAAGATCCATTTCAAATTCATAGGGTCTGAAAGACAGCTAGATAATTCAGGGAATACCCATTTTGGGGAAAACTCTGTGACCTGTTATGAGCCAGTGTTGTGAACAGATAGATGTTTTTGAATCAAACATTTTTGTAGGTGCCAGGGCCCCCTAAAACCTGGATTTTTACTGAATACAAGTTAGTAATATTTTATGTATACGAGCAAGAAAAGTTCACTTTTTCGATATTTGGGACCCTAGCAACAGGTTGCTCAATATCATCTTCAACTGCCCTAGGGTTTTCTCTTATGTGAGGAGGGGTTGGAGACGGGGTTGAGATAAGGGTTCACCTCAGATGGTGGACGTATTTTATAGCAACTTTATTCTTTGTTTTTAATTTTCTGTTATTGAAAAATGATACATTTCAGCATTACTGAGAAGAATTCTCTTTTCATAGACAGTAGTCCATCTTTATGAAAAAAGAAAAAAACTATTCAACCCCCAATTTTGCAGAAACTTTTTCCAAAACCTGCTAAATATTGAAAAATATAAAATTTTTGCAATTCCCTTTACCTTTCATGTGCCATGAAGATTGCCCTCTTGGCATGATGCTGCAACTCCAAAGTTGTGATGTTTGAATTAGGTGCTCTGTAATCGCTTATTAACAATTGACAAACAAAATTGCCAATATGCTGTTAGCAAGTTTTTGCTGGGAACATCAGATCAACCTTAAAAAAATATAAATGTACTATTATAAGTTTCTGCATTGACTATCAGCAACTAAAACAATCATATGAAGGTGTATGATTTTCATTATGGCATTATGTCCCCGTCATCCCATTGTGATGCTAAGGTGACATCAACTGTTATTACATTTTAAGGATTGTGCAGGAAGGAGTGCCAAGAATAAATTATTTTCCAAACATTTGAAAGTAAAAGAGTTCTAAAAGGAGATTCTCAAAATTAGATGTTTCAAGAAGGTTACCTTTCCAACGAAATTTTCAAGCAAGTTGACCTTTATAAAAAGAAAGATACACCTACAAAATTCATTGTCTTTGTATATTTTTACAGAAAATGCTACTAGTTTATTTTTCCTTGGGAACATAATTTGATCAAATTGATACATTATTTTTCTGTGAAAGTTCATTTCAGTTTTTCGTATAAATTAATTAACATAAAATGATGTTCAATATAAAATTTCATAATGATTGCTTAACACTTTTCTCCTTTTTTTACAGAATTCAGGATATGCTTCAAATGAAATTCCAGATGATAAGACATTAATTGGATTTGCTCAAATTTCTGTAACAGACTAATGTGTTACTACTACATAAGGTTTGTGCTGACGTACTGTAGAAATTATTTCAATTTGACTTGTATGAACGGCCATTTTGTATAGTTTTATCAGTTTAGTGAACTTGGTGCCATCTTGACAAAAAAACTGTGAGATTTGTAAGTCAGTGAATGACATTTTGTCCACAGAATTTCATTTATTGTAATAAGTATCGCTGCTGATTCATATTTCACACTTGATAGTGAATGGTGAACTTGTAAAGTTGGATTTTCTCTTGATATGTCAAGAACACATGCACAGGAATCTGTGAATAAGTGTTGTGAACTTGGAGTATTCTAAATGCATTGATTACTACTTCATTTTGATTGCTGTTTTTGTTTTTTTTATAAGCTAACTATATGGGAAGATGTGACTGTTGTGACTGGTCCTTCAATCAACGATGGAGTGCCTTTATATAAAACTTTTCATGAAAGATGCTGGAAGTATTTTAATTGTATGTTTTTATTATGAATTTCAATCATCTGTATCTGTATCTATGAATCCAAAAAACTGAAAACCATTTATTTCTTTATGATTATAGCAGAAATTTGTTTTCATAATAGGTCTGCAGATATTCACACATTTGTTTCTTCTCATTATCACCGGCAATATGTTATTTCTATCATGACAGCATCTTTTTGATGGTATTCATCCGGGGATGTACAACTCCATCTCATTCAAAAGGGTAGCCTGACATACTGACGGTTGTTCACACAGATGCTATACTAAAATAGTGTGAAATATCTGGATGCTATGAAATTCTGATTCTTTTGGTGCTTGGTGTTTGAATGTTTCTTTCTGCTCGTCAAAAACTGGGAGTGTTCTGACATACTTGTATTAAAAGTCAATTGCTGTTTAGAAGCAAAGTAATGTAAAACTCATTAAATTATTGTATTGTAATAATTAATGTAATTAATATTTTAGAATTTCTCTGTTATTTAACTTTGCTTTAGATTTGTGTGGATCTTACTGTTATTTTATATTCATTCTGCATACTGTAAATTTCAAAATATTGCTTATTGTCATCATTGTATTTATGTTATTTTCTCTTTATTTCTTGGGTTGTATGAAGTTGGTCATTGGTGAAACACATAATTTGAAAATACTGTAGGTTGTAATTATATGTTTAAGTAAGTTTAAGTTACCGTTTTGTAGTCACTTCAAAGATGATCTTATATCATTACCTGTGGTTTTTTGTTTTGTTTTGTTATGTATCATTTCCAATTGTGAAACTGTGGGAATTACATTGTTTTTGGCATGTTATCCTTGTTCTTTCTTAATGACTTTTCTTTTCATGGCCTTTATTTTTACCATATGTACTGTCTTCCTCTATTATTGCATTTCCTTGAAATTTGTGAGGGTTAGTTAGCCACGACAGAAATTAACATTAACTCATCTCTGTAAATCTGATGATTTTACATATTTCTTGTTGTGAAGAGCAAATTGTAAGTGCACTAATACTTTGAGAGTAAAGCTTTAATTCTCCTACTTTAATGATGATGAATGGAAAAGAAATATTTCCAGTAGTATTCAAACATTGTAAGCCAATGCTTTAATCATTGTATTGTGAGTATTGTGTAGAGTCCGTGTTTGTGTATATTTTATTGTTTTGCTTTTGGAAGTAGTAGTGATAGGCCTTGTATTAATTGTTGACTAACCCTCTGAAGTGCCATTGGCAATGTGTGATATGCAAGACTTAATGTTTGAGTGTTCATTAAATAACATTCAATTGTGTCATTGGATTCTGTTTGAAGTTATGAAGTTGTACAATACTGTAGTATGAAATGTACTTGTGCCTACAAAGAATGCACAAAAATCTTAAAAGATCTCAGAACAGATGAGGTCATAAATTGTTGGTACATATGTAATTTGTTTTTGCAATAATGATCAGGGAGACGAGTACATTGATAAAATCTTGACATTCTGGTCTCTCTGTTCACTATGCAAATAATTGATGTTTTCATTGGGATGTGTAGTCTTGGATCTGAGATAAAATCTTATTACATCATTACTTTGAATCTCTCTTAAGTTCAGTCTCATAGTTTCCAAACTTTTTTTCTAAAATTAATATATTTCATTATATTACACCACACACATGCCAATGAGAACCTGATTGTTCCTAAAAATTTCAAGACTCTCTGCCATATAAGGGAACATATATTCAGAATGTGAAATGTTACATATTTGTATATAGAATAGGAACATCATTATTACACATTTGAGTAAGTAACATTGTGATTCATACAACTATAAAATTGCTGTGTCTTTCAATAGCAGCCTTTTCATAGATTATGGGTCTTCACTGTAGGATTGGCTGGCAGGTTAAGATCTTGCATTCTCTATTTCCAAAGGTGTATATTGTAATATTTCTAATACTGGTATCTAAAGTAGCATCTTTTATAAAAAGTATTTATCAAGTCCATCTCTCCATTCCGATTCATTTATATGGAGCGAGTTAAAATTATGCAAGGTTATTCAAAAATGTGTGATACAAATATGCCAAGTACTTACTTTGTTTTGTAAACTGTTTTAAGGTACCTCAGCAAAATATATCCATCATTTTGTTAATATTTCTGAGACTACTTCTTTAGCATGTATATTAAACCGTGTCTAATATTTAAGATTGACTTATTAAGGAGAATTAATGTGTCAGAGGCATCTAAGTAGTATAATCAAGTAACTTCTGTTTAGGATTAACATGTTTTCTGGTATGAAGTTAGAACATAATAGCATACCATTCACTATGAAAAATAGTTTATGTGCTTCAGTATGGACAAAATGATTGGTACAAGTGATGCCTCTAGCAGTTTCAGTCTATAGATATATTTGCATAGCAATCTTTCATTTAACACAAATAGTTGTCAGTTGTTTTTATCATTACAAAGAGCCTTTAATTATAAAATTATATAATTGCTCTCAAGGAACAAATTTCCTGAAACGAATTTGGAGGTGTGAGTTTCACAATTCAGTAATTTGCTATCTCCAAATATTTTCACAAATTCTTTGCATTGGTTGGTGTGCATTTCTGTATTTTTGAGACTGATAAGCTGTAGTTTACAGGACTGTGGATCTGTAATACATATATGCATAATAGGTAGGGGGTTGGCGTGCCTTACTAACTTCAGCTTCTCTTTTACACACAAATATCCTTTGTTGTAAGATATTTCACTAGATATACTGAAAATATCCATAATAAAAGTTATCATTACTTTGATTCTACTGCATCAATGTATTTTAAAGACAATACTACACAACTGCACAAAGCTTCATTGCAGTTGTCACTTGAATTGGGTTACCGATAGTTCAGTACAAAAGTGTTGATTTATATTCATCTATAAGTAATTTATTGCTGTAAAAATGTGAACATATTGTATAGATTACTTTAAAATATATTTCTCCAATTTAAGTGTTTTATTTACTAATTTACAAGCACCAGATTCACAGACAATGTATTCACACAACTAAGAACTTTTGCCTACCTTAATCCTGGGTGAATAAAAACCTACTTCAGTTATAGATGCTCAAAAATACTTATCAAGTTCAAAAATTAAATATACAGCTCCAATATATATTGTTATTTATTATGCTTTCAAAGATCTCTATTCAATTCCATGATCCAACTACTGAGTAAAGTAACCGGCACATGTCCCGATGTCGCTCACGTGTTTCTTCTGTCGTGATTTAATTTGTAGTGTTGGCTTCACTGCGTACACCTGCCGATCACTACTGACGACTGAAGAAAGTTACGCGCAGTGTGCTCCTAAAAGCGAGACCGGGAGTAGCGTTGTCGTGTCGCACCAACAAGCCGGTGAGCGTGGTGTGTGGATTTAACATAACGTCGAGTCTACGGATAGTGCAAGAATACAAACCTTGCAATGATCCGTTCGTGACGCGTAACTTAATAAAAATTCTTTCCTCGGAACCGCGTAATTTGATTGTAGATCTGGCGCGAACAGTTCCCTGTACTGTATATAGCCTACTACCGTGTGGGGTTAAATAACAGGTATGTTTCTCTATGTTGTTTATTAATATATATTCTTTTTTCATTAATGGATATTCAGCTTTTGTGCATTGAGAATGAAATGACTGTGATATTGATCTATGCTCGCTTTGAAGTATGAATGGATGTCTCTCTTTTTTAATATTTGCCTTATTCTGATTAATCGAGGGAGGTAATAAATAGCCTCGACTGATTGAACTGTTGTGATCTTAGCGTAATGAATTTAACCTTGCATGTTGCTTTGAAACTCAGTCAAGGACGAGAAACAAACAAACGATTTCTTCTTCCGTTTATTATGTAATCTTTATGATTTTTCACGCTGTTGAAGATAGTCTGACCCGTCGTCTTTCACAGAATCTTCACGTTAGTGTATGAAGGGTAGATGCGTGGTTTCGCATATGCCTGTCGATTTCCGAAGTGTCATGGAAGCGCGCGGCCCTTAAACGCAGCGGTTGTGATTTCGAGATTTTTTTTCGATATTCGAGGTCCATGTTTCTGTTAGAAGTTTATTTATCATTCCATTATTCAAAACAATTCTATATATTTCCTCAATATTTACAGTAAAACTTGCTCAATGCGGAAATCAGTCTAACGTGAACATAAATCGCGGTCCTGGCAAACACAAATTCTTCAGTAATATATTGCATAATGCGGAATCTTGTTTAATACAGAAAAAAATACGGGTCCCTTGAAATTCCGCATTGAGCAAGTTTTACTGTATGATGTTCCGAGTCTGGTCAATGATAAATTATTTTCATTTACCAAAAATCCATTTTAAGCAACCCGTTTGCTCAATTTCCCTTAACATTAAAATCCGAAACAACATACATTGTTATTAGTTAATTCTTGTATTGAATAATGTAAGATTAGATAAAATTATGAACATACATTAATGTTAATTCAAGATATGTAATGTACGATTGAACTAAAGCAATCACAACATCGGATTTTTAAACTTTTCTGTTCGGTCTCCCCTTTCATTGCTATAAACGATGGTTTTCTTAGCTAAATAGTTCATTTTAAAATAATCACATTAGACACTCCATTAGAAAGTTAATATTGTGTAATTCAAATTGTGATTTATACGAGTGAGATTCATAATAACAACGATGTATAAATAGTATTATGAAACTAAAGTATTGAGTCGACATTTAACGAATAAGTGTTAGAATAGTGCACCTGTGTTATACTGTACCAGGTCAAACAATTTCTAGAAAAACTTAAACACGAATTTTTACTTGCTCGCACTTACGAGAAAGTTACGTGATTGTGCGTCGGAAAACGGCGAATTTTCTACAGAACAACTTGCTGGGCCCTGGTAACAAGAAAGTGAATGATTCATACTGCATACTACTATATAGTAAACTACTTCCTCTAACACATGGTTATTACGTAACCATGTTTTTGTGGGTCCTTGATACCGAAAAATCAATTGACGGCAAAACGTCTGTCCGTGTGTGGTCAAACAACTCTGGTCAACAATCTCTTATTACCGGACCCTGGTAACGAAAAAGTGAATAAATCTTGTTGATATAAATAGCAAATTACTTCCTCTAACATTTCGTATAACCAGACTCTGTTTTGTACCTTAATACCGAAAAATCGATGGTGGCAAAATGACCATCTGTCCGCTGCCCGTCCGTCAGTCTATGGTCAACGCTAGCGCCTAATCCTGTTCTACCGATTTTCTCCAAAATTGATATTCCCCAATCCATCTGAACGAACTTGAAGCTTTGCGAATTTCAACTGAATATTTTAATTTTTAAAAAACATTTTCGAAATTTTTCCAAAAATGGGATCAGATTTCTTTATGAATTCACCTCGGATAGCGTAATGGACGCTTAAGAGTCGGGTGCAGGTCTCATGTTCATTGACATACCAATTTTTCGAAAAGGGTAAAAGGGCAATGAAGGTAGATTTTTCCGTAATTAAATTTGATCCCTAATCTTGAAATAAGGTGTTTTTTTTGTTGTTGTTGTTATTGTTTTTCTGTTTTCGAAAATATGAGTAGTTTTCACGTAATTTCGCGCGAAATATAAGCGATTTTTAAAACTTTAAAACATCTTTTTCTTTAAATCGGCACCATATTTTTCTTTAAATTTTCTCCTCATATATCAAGGGGTGGTAAAAAAATATGGTGTTAGTCCCATTTTCGGCGACCTCTGTATTTTTGAAAAATGCAAAAAGTTAAAATGTCAAAACTACAAAATTGAAGATATTTTCGCAGTAGACAAAGTTTGTAAAATTGTGTAAGTAAATTTGCAATTTTCGAAAATTTAGAGATTTCAAATGAAATCCGCGCCCTGCTTTTAAGCGTCTGTTATCTGTGGAAAAAATTCGGAGCGGCTTTGAGAAAATGTGTTTTTTATTAATGTCATTATTTCAAACTCGAATTGCTCGACTATTCGTTTTTTCAAAAAACCTTTTTAAAGACTCGTTTTTTCTAACAGACTTTGTCTGAAGCAAAAATCTCTATATTCGATTTTGTAGTTTTGAAATGTAAATTATTTACAATTTCCGAAAATACGGAGAATTCCTCGAAAATGGGACCAGAAGCATATTTTTTACCGTCATTTGATGCTTACAAGAAAATTTTGAGAAAACCTGTAGGTTCCGAAGGCAGTATAAATATTATATTGCGTTTGACACCCGCGAGCCGCGGGGTGTGCAGAGTTGATATAAGAAAAGCGGTTTCTTATTGTAGAAGAAACTCCGTTTTGCGTTGGAGAAAAAAATTTAAAAAAAAATAATTTCAAAAACTTAATACATTGTCTGTGTCTGGCATATTTCGTATACGTACTATTGAGTACGGAATATTTTCTTGTGTGTAAAGCGAAGTCATAGTTTGCATTTCATTTAAGGTGTTGTATTATTCTCTTCTACCAAACAACATTACTAACAAATTAATGAGAAATGAAGTTGATTGATGCACAAAAGGTGCGCAGCGTTGGATTTCGGAGCTGTGGGATTTGTTCCTCAAAATTTGTGTAAGAACATGGCAAAACTCCCAAGTCTTTCAAAAGTCTGGGACGTGCAAGACATTGCATTATTGGGAACAGCACATATTTTGCGCAAGTATTGAAGAGGCCCCGACAGTCCCTAGATCTGCTTCTTAGGAAGCTGGTTGCTACCTGGAGTAGATTTTATATTCATCCGACTCATAACATCGTTAGTCGTGAAGTAGAGGATAATAATAATAATAATAATAATAATAATAATAATACGTAATTTTTACCAAATATACGAGAAAGTATGTGATGCTTAAGTACCAGCAGTTTTTAAAAGATATAATCATTGCCAGTCCGAAATTCAACTGATCACTTTGAAACATTTTGAATGCATGTGGTAAGGTACATGTCCTTCCCTTCTCCACGATGGTAAAGATCCACATAACCAGATGAAGTATTGACCCCACGTTTATCGTCATTACCAAACATTTTTTTAAAATTATTATTATTAAAGCGTCTTTAAAACTACTTTTTCGCAATTAATGGCACTCTGAATTATCAATTTGACTTTTTTTCTAAGTATTCTATTTCTCATCAACTTCTAAGCGTTACCACATTTATAGTAATATTTTTCATTTTAAAGAACATACTATTGCCCTCTTTTTAGATATTACCTATGCTTTTGATAAAGACAAAGCTTTGTATAAATTAATTATTTAAATTACTTATTATTTAAATTACAAGATATTGGTACCTTCATTACTTTGAAATTATTTTAAAAAATCTTTTTGATCGTCATTTCGCTGTCAAAATTAATTCACGTTCAAACCTTCGTCTTATTTGACCAGAATCCCCCAAGGTTCAACTCTTTCTCCTTTACTTTTTATAATTTTTATGTGTGATATTCCCCCTTTACCTATTGTTCCTTTAGATATTTATACAGATGGCACTGCTTTATTCTCATCTCACCCAGATACAAAAATTGCTGGTCACATTGTACAAGATGCCATTCAAAAATATATACATTGAAACCATCTAAACCTCCTCCACTTATTAGTTCTCGTATTATTATTAATACTCCTTGGCTTGACAATAATATTCCAGTTCAAAATACAGGATTGCTAGTGGAAACCCATGCGATTAAAACGCAGGGGAGGTTTAAAGCCAAGTCCTTTTACTTGTCTGGATATTTATTTACCTTATTCATATATTCAGACAGGAAACAGAATACATCCGAGTATAGAGTATATCATCTCACTAGTCTGACCTGGTATGGCCTGCTATGGCCTTCCCTGCCCTGGCCTGGCCTACCCTAGCCTGCCTTGGCCTGCTCAAACGCTACCTCTCACTGTCCCCCCCCCCCGGTGCCTGACCCTGATACTACCCGCCAGACCGCCAGGTTGTGCGTGATGTCGACACTTCAAAAGAATATTCTTTCATTCTATTAATGTTTATATAACATACAGTCCAGTCAAACAGTGCTCAAAAAAGGCAAATAGCGGAAAGTTTTGGTGGTTTTGTTTTATTTGGATTCTATAGGTTTTTTAAATTACTGAACATGAGTAGCAGGTTAGCCATCAACAATTGTGCCCGGAAACACGGTTTTCAAGCGAAACATGAGTAAAAATCAAGACTTTTGATCACTTTTAAATTCAAAAGCCATCCATTTTACATAAATGGTGGTTTTATGTTAAGCAATGGAAGATTTAATTACTTACTAAAAAGAAAAGTAGGTAATTAATGTTAAAAAGGAAATTAATATTTTGCAAGACGATAGACTGTACCTTTGCATAGGTTTCGAAGGCCCTGGTTTTCATAGATATGCTACATACAAACGGCATTAGCGGGTCATTCATTACTATAACTCTTCTGTATTATATTGTTCCTAATGATTTGCAATATCTAATATTTGAAGAATATCCAGGTCCTCTTAACTCTCGTAACTCGTCTTCCAGGACATTTTTATAAACGATTGTCGCATTGTCGCAACACTTTTCGCAATTGAGACAAGCTAGGTCACTAATCCCTGCCTTCTTTCAGTTGCTTTTCTGCAGTTTTTGGAGCATTTGTAGGAAACAAAGGTCAGTAAAATTGATGGAGCAGGTGGTACTAACACTTTGTCACAGGTGCCAAGTCATTTTTCGTTATTTTCCATCTCCACTTTCTGGATTTTTCTACATCTAGTCGTTGTTGAACTTGATGTAAACTCTTGATAGTTGAATAGTGAAACAAAAAAAAAGTTCTCCAACATCGGCAACCATCTTCATTAGTTGGAGAGTTTGAATAATTTTATAGTCAGTATAGTAATATTTCGTTTCTACCATTAGTAAACCAAAAAATTGAGAAAATGGGGAAAATGTTGTTGGGGGTTGAAAGATGGCAACTAGAATGAGTAAGGTGCAAGACCGAAAAGCTAGCCCAGACCAAAGAAATTAGAAAACTAACTAGTACAAAAAGTCTGTGCCATTCTATAGCACCACTAGTTTTCATGTGTTTCGGCTTATGTCAATAAATTTCGCGGTGCTCTCACGGTTTAACCATTAATTTTAAAAAAAGCTTAATGGCATTAAATGTAGGTGTTCGTATCTTCTTTTACTGCACGGGGAATCTTTAATTTAATGGGAAATGGATAGCTTTTGAGTTATTTAAAAAAAAACTGAAAAAACCGTAATTTTATTTATGTTATATTTATTTTTATGTGTTTGAAGAACGCCAATTTGAAAAACGTCAAGTGATTATAGAGAAAACTGCGAGTAATGTGAGAGAATGGAAGCACTTGCTTATTCGACTTTACATATTTACGTTGCTATGTGTGCAAATACGAGAGAAGAATCAAAAGTAATTGTAGATTTCGTGACAATTTTTGTAACTAATTGAAAATAATCTTATATTATGATTAGGAATAACGAACAACGTGGGAATTTCATGTGCATTTTTGTGCGTATTAGCAAAAAGAGCGTACAAAATATGCTGCATTTAAATTCTAACTATTCATATCATTCATACCTGCAAGTATTTTTTTCGGCGATTATAATTTTGAAATTGCAATATTACTATTTCATATTCAGTATGGAGGTAACATGCAAGGATATTGGGTTTTGGGAATTTGTGAACAGGTGTATAACATTATCAGCTACTACGATTCATTGGTATGTTAATATCAGAGACTAAGAACTTATTTGAATAAAGTTATGCATGACATTTATAAATTTTCATTATATAAAAAAACTTAAAATAGTTAACACTGTCGGCGACGCCACATTCAATTACTAGTTCATTTTATTTACCTCCTGATTAAGTGCTGGTATCTTTCCTATGTAATTATTGTAAAAAAATGTACGCCTCTTGAAAATTGTATATTATTTGACAGGTAGACATTAAATATTTTTAAAAACGAATGCACGTTATTTTATTATTTGTGTATGAAACTATTATTCTTTTATTTATTTGACATAACAAATTCCAGTAGATTTCCCCATTAAAGGACTATGTTAATTACAATTTAATTTTAAAAAGACAGATGTTAATATAATTTATAATACGTCCAACATACGGGAGTTTATGGTGTCAATTGATACATCTAAATCCGAACCATAAGGAGCAAAAAACTTCGTTAACTATATAATTTTAAATAAATAGATTATAAGATTATTATTTTTGTATTGTTTCCTTCATAAAATTATCAGATTGTTACTTCTGAACATTTAAGCAAGCAGATTTCATTGAATTTATGTACATTTAGAAATTACATATTTTGGGTGTTAGATTAGTGGTTGGGGGCACTCGCACTCTGGTAAAGTAGCTCATGCACGTTGGGAATTCGTGACAATTTTACCCGTCCGATTTTTTCCAACGCGTGTTAATTCGAATCCCGAAGGAGCCGTCAGCGCCAAGGTTTAGCCATCTAATTTTGCTGCGATTCGTCTTTTCAGCTCAGCGGCCGTCTGATTATGACTCTCGTTTTCCGGCCCATCCATTCAGAGCTTGTTCGAGACAGGATCCCGGCGGCGTTGCTATCTAGCCTGAGAAAGGTATTCGGAACCTGAATAAGCGCAGAGATCTGCAACCACTAAAACGAACCTTGACAACAACAGCAACAGCAAAGGAGGGGTGGGATCCATTTGTGATGGATGCACGCACCGAGTTGTGGCCACAGACGGTCTTCTTTGACGGCCTGAGTAGGTCGAGCAAAACCACCGGGAATAATATGTGTAAACGTATATGTAACCGTAAGTGTTCTAACACCAGCGATCGCAGCCTACGAGTCTGCCTGGCTCACGCAGGTTGTAAATCTGTCGCTAGCTCGCTGTTCTCTTCCTGATAGCTGTGACGTCAGATTTACATAAGTGACACGAACCGCACTCGCGGGTGTATGGCCACTTTCAAAGCTGACTTTGAAACCAAGTTCATGTGGAGCATGAGCCACAAACACGGTAAACGAGGCGACTTTGTCCTGAGCTCAGATGAGTAGCATTCCAAGTATTTCAGTATTCCAAGTAACTTTATGCCGTCATACATGATGCTTTTCATGCTGTTGCTATGAGATGTCACGATATGCATCTCATGCTATCGCAATTTCTATACTTAGTTTTGTAGTTTTAGCAGCATACATATGTGAGGATAAGAACGTGAATCCACATCCAAGCACGAAGCTGCATCGTGCACGAAGGTGAATTCGGTTTCCCGACTATATGAGCCGAGATAATTACGGCGCTACCTCTGTAACGGCCTTGGCTGTTCAAGTTTGCAGAAGACAGCATTTATATTTAGGAAGGTCAACCTTTTGATGCTTGTTAGATCCTTCGCCAAATTTCTCTTCTAGAGCAAAAAATACTGCATTTGTGAATGTGTGGAATCTGATCAAAAATTCCAGTTGGCAGTGTTTGTAGGAGAGAAAAGTCGTGCATGTACTCATTCGTTTGAGAAGAAACTTAGTTTGAACAAGCCAGATGTATAATATTTGGCGCCCGGAATCACTAATCAATCAACTTACCCAGGCACTGTTTTTACCGGTGATAACTACGAGCGTCTCTGGCACAAAATTTCGGGATGGGGATGTCATGGAAGGAAGGAATTTTAAAGTCACGCTTTTTTTTTTAAATTAATTTGTTTATAAGGTGCATGTGATGAATTAAAAAGGTCCATTTATGTCGCAGCCATTCACGAATTCAATAATCTTCCCTGACAATAAATTTGAAGAGCGACGGCCAGGCCGCCACGGAGGCGCTGGCATCGGCGGTTGGAGCAGTTTTGGCAGGAAGCGATGCGCTTTTTGTTCCCCTTCGTGAGATATGAAAGTGCGCTCCTACGGGGAAGCTGTAGATCTACTCGCCAGTTTTGGTGCATCTTCATAATATAACTAAGCCACTAATTGAAAAAAATATTAATGAAATACAGCAACACTGTTTTGAACACGTTATATTATTGTGTATCTGTGAATGGTACACAATTAATCAAAACCATAATTAATAGTAATAATGTAATTAATAGTAATAATGTTTTACTGAAAGTTTCTTTAGTAGAAACATTAAATTAGAATAAAAGTACAGGAGTCACTTGAAAATATTGAGGGGGCCTGTTCCCAGTCAGATATACACGAGGATTGAAGAAAAGAAAACGAACAAACATGTTTTAAACGTTGCATTGTCATTAGCAAAACAACGTCTCTCTAATGTTCTCTTTCTTGTGTAATTTAGGGGAAATTCCCGAGTGTCAACATTTTTAGAATCCCAGAAGACGCTAGATTTCAGGGCCAATTTAGGTGACGCTGCTGCAAGCTGCTAGGGAGGAATGCGATAATGTCTTTCTCCCGTAACTACTCGCTGACATTCAAACTGAAGGGCATGATCTCAAGTTCCCAGGACTCGGGCGACGTATTTCAGGAGCTCAGACCTCCTCTAGTGGTAGCTGCCAACGAGAGGCAGAACACTGCACGTAGTATTATTCCAAGCTAATGCCATCTTCAACATCTCGCTGACCCTTGTTCCGAGGTTGCTCAAAAAATAATGGTCCTCGAAATATATGTTCTCGGAGGATTGAGGTTGAGATACTATGGAAAGGATAGTGAGAACATTTATTTGGAGCACTTAAAAGATTGAAGTGACAACTGAACCCTCAGAAAAATGGAAAGTAGGAGGTTGCCGAAATGTTGATGTGAGAAAGTTCGGCAAAGCTAGCTGAACTGAAATCTCAAAAATGGAAATTTTGTGAATAGCGAAGAGAAAAAATAAATTATTGGAGAAAATAAAAGTAAAGTTTAAATCGAGTAGTGCATTATAAACTCAAATAAAATACATTTTGAAAAAGGAATTCTCGAAAAGAAAAATAGAGTAACATAGAGAAAGATGTTACGTCAAGGATTCAACTCAGTAATTATGGTTTACAAGGCTTCTAAATGTAAAGCATTTTCAGTGATACAGGCAAGTAATATTCACATGATTTGCACGAAAACATATCTTTCTTGTTCTCTCTCCTCCAATATATATTCCCCAAAAGGGAATGTAATATATAAAGATAACAGTGCCGGCTTAAGTGGCTCAAGGCATCAATTGATGTCACTGAAGTGCCGGGTGGTTCTAAGGTTCGAGTCCCAGCGGTCCGTGGATATGACAGACCGAGAAACATTCCTTAGACGACTTCGCTTCGTTACCGAGGTCATTGAACTCTCGTCATGTGCTGTGTGCTTCGGCCGACGGTGAGGCGACGCTGAATGTTGTATCTCGGACTTCTCATTGGCGCTTCTGTATCCCCCTGTTAAAGCTTCGCCAACGCCTCCTTTGAGCACCTCCTCTTCTTTCAGAAGAAGGACTGGAAATCTCAGTGGTCGTGCTAATGACTGTGGTCTCCCTAGCGCGTTGGGCCAGAGCGCCTTTACAACACTACATACGCATGTTTGCCAACAGTATTGATTCAGAACGTTGATTTATTATGTAACGAGACGTAGGTTATCATTATTGACAAAGAACTCTTACCGCACGCGACTGATAATAGTTCTTAGTTGTCAATGTTTTAGGGTATTGTGTTGTTGCGAAAGTGCTGCGGTTTCCTTGAAACTGCGTTGTAGCTTACACTATATGCTTCCACAAAGAAAACTCTTAGTTTTGAAACTGTAATGTGATAATTAAAATTCAACAATTTTCGTGTGAAAAGATGCGACCTGTAGAGCTCAAGATTTGCGGAAGTGGACGAGTTACATGAGGCAGGAAACAGAGAAAACTCCCAATATCCTGTGAAAGGTTTCAAACACACTTTAAGTCTCTAAGTACGCTAGAAGAAAACGGCAAATCGACCTCTAGTTAAATAATTAGGTGTATTGTTCCTGTTTCAATGTTTCCTTTCCTTTTATGTTTCTTGTTTATTATTGAGAAGCAAGCAATGCAAAATTTGCTTTTCTCAAAAAATGTACAGTATCGTACACCGTATGTACATAGTAATATGGAATACATAAACATTATGCAGTACGATGTCAATTAGATACCTTAATTGGTCTATATTATTTACTCCATAAAACTCTAATAGCATCCCCATGTTCACTTAGCTCATATATTTATTATTAAATACTTTTCTAAACCTTACGGCAACGGAGAGTGCAGAGGTTCCTCTGGGAAAGGGTCATTTTTAATCACTAGATTTAGTTTGAAATGAATATATATATATATATATATATATATATATATATATATATATATATATATATATTGTGTGTGTGTGTGTGTATATATACACACACACCAGATAGAGGGGATAGAGAGGGGGAGAGAAAGGGAGGGAGGAAGAGAGAGAACGACAAAGAGAGTGTCTTTGCATGTGTGTGTGTTTTTGTTGTTTGTATTTTTTTTACGAGGGCAGGGGAAAATCTTCCAACGACACAACGGAGCCCGCACTCCACAACGTGTCGGATTCATAGCTAGCCTGTGCCTACCCACGAAAAACCCCTCCCATTCTTCCGATTCCCTTCCCGCGGAACCGCCGTCAGGTATTGCATCTTAGGAAGAGCAGAACGGCTTATCGCTCTATGCCAACTGATGTCAAGGGATACTCCTTCGAAATCTTTCTTCTACCGGAAGCTTCTTTAAAACTTTTGCGACGTGGCCACCGCACTCCAATTCTCTTGGGACACCAGCATCCTAGTGACGATGGTGTCAGGAGTCACTATCTGCAGGAGGAATCGGTGGAGTTCTTCCCTCTCCTCAACGAAGCGTGGAGAATGAAAGAACACGAGCTCCATATCTTCAACCAATGGATTACAGGTTGCGCATGAGGAGTCATCGTCCAACCGGAAACGGAGTAGGTATGCATGGTAGCATCGGTGTCCCGTTAACAACTGCGTCAAATAATGATCCACAACTCCGTGTTTAGTTTGGGTCCACTTCGTTATGTCAGGATAAAGACGAAATGTCTACCAGTGGATGATAGAATCCATCGCCGTTGCATCTGAGTCATTGTTACCTCCCTCTCTCCCTTCGTGAAGATGCTATTTGTATCTCCCTCTCGCTTACATCTGTACAGCCTGGCCCTTTCTTGTGCCATGAGATCTACACGGGGCATGTCGGCTATTGCACACACAGCGTCATACGAAACCGTGCGAAACGCCCGGGCCACCCTCAAGGCGGACCTTGTGTACACGACTGCGCATCGCGGGCGTACGACTGGATCCCAAA